>JAOQIF010001440.1:0-17618 GCA_026260285.1 Colletotrichum sansevieriae
CGATATATTACCTTTAGGCTAGTAAAGGTTAAGCCTACTACCGAAAGACTACCTTCAGGCTAGTAAAGGTTAAGCCTACTACCGAAAGACTACCTTCAGGCTAGTAAAGGTTAAGCCTACTACCGAAAGACTACCTTCAGGCTAGTAAAGGCTATTATAAATAGTTAACTAAGCCTAGGATAGGTTAGTTACCTACCTCATAACTATATATATGGTCACTTTTCCCTATCTAGAGAGATAGATCATCATCATTATTATCATTTCACCACAATATAATCTATTTATCTCATCAACGTCGTCTACCTGCACTCCTTCGTTCTAAGTGGGCTAACCTATAATACCTAATATTATAGTAGGGATTACTATAATTAGAAGGGGGATAATTATAAGGGACTAGATACCTAGACTAGAGAAGTTAGAGACGCCTCAGCTAGTATAAGCTAAAGGGATAGAGAGGCCTATAGGTCTAGGGCATAGAACCCTTATAGCAAAGACCTAGTAAATACTTACTAAAGGCTAGAAATAAAAGATCTTAGAAGAAGCAAGCAAAAGTAGTATAATAATACCGATCCTACCTTTTAGGTGCTTCTGCTATTAGTTTAACCTGACCGTGGCTCTTTGCCCCTCGATACCTTTACAATTTTAAGCAGGCGCTGCTTAGGGTATTAGGGCTGCTATAATTAAAAAAAACCCTCTTTAGAGCTAGCTTAGTAGTAGCTGCTCGCGCTAGTAGCGCTAAGGGCTTTATAAGTCCTTTATAGCTATACTGCTCTAGGTATATATCCTATAGCTGCTCTATAGTAGTAGCTATAGCGCGTAGCTGCTATATATCAAACTTCTAGCGTTTAAGGCCCTGCTAAAGCTAGGGTAAAAGCTAGAAGTAAAAGATAAGGGCTAAAGCTTAAGACTCTTTAATGTCTAAGGTCCTGAGGGCCTAGTAGATTGCTAACTACTTAGCAAAGAACTAGAGAAGCTATTAGCTAGGTTCTTACTAAAGGCTATTAAGGACGCTATATAGCTAGTATTCCTATAGTCTAGGGTTAATATAGTCTTAGCAAATAAATATAGAGAAGTTAGCTTATATTAGATTAGTAAAGCTAATATAATAATAGCGCTCCTATATTTATAGCCTAGTAGTTACTCTTATAAGTATCTAAAAGATCTTCTATAGCTCAGAGGCTCTAGGCTAGAGGGTATTACTATTTTCTATTGCTATTAGCTAATTATAGACTTTAGCTAGTATACTATCTTTAGTATAGCTTGCAAAAGGCCGGGCTAGGGAAGGAAACAGTAGTAGTAACGTAGGGGTTAGTTATATTATAGAAGATAAGTTAGCCCTTCTAGGTACTTATGCATATAGAGCCCTTTTTAGGGCTCAGCTCGGCTCGGCTAACTAATATAGTTAAACTTCAGCGAAGGCCTAGCGCTAGTTTAGCGCTAGCTTAGCGCTAAAATCCTAATCTTTAGCGCTATAATCCTAATCCTTTATAATTACCCCCCCTCTAGAGGGCTTAGTCTCTAAGTTTAATAATCTATAAAACTCCTGCCTGCGCGGGGATTTCAACCCTCTATAGCATCTCTGATTAGTCCTTTTTATCTCTCGGGTCCGGGCCTTCAGGTCTTTTACTTAGTTATTACGGCTTTGCTAGAGGCCCCCTGGGCACTTAGCGGCTTTAATATCTTCTGCGCGGCTTCGGGTCTTATACCTATGCGCTAGCGGGCTGGTTTATATCCGGGCCTTTAGGTCTTTTACCTAGTTACTACGGCTTTGCTAGAGGCCCCCTAGGTACTTAGCAGCTCTATTATTATCTTCTGCGCGGCCTCGGGTCTTTTACCTATATACTAGCGGGCTAGCTTCTTCTATATAGCCTCAGGTCTTATACCTACGCGCTATCGGCTTCTATGCAGCTTCAGGTCTTATACCTATATACTAGGAGGCTAGTTTATATCTAGGCCTTTAAGTCTTTCACCTAGTTACTACGGCTTCCGCCTAGCTTCAGGTTTTTCCTTATAGCTAGCAGGCTTTATACGCCTATGCGGGGATTCGAACCCTCTATAGCGTGGTCTCTTCTAGGTTTTTAGGTCTTTTACCTAGTTACTACGGCTTCCACCTAGCTTCGGGCTTTTCCCTATAGCTAGCGGGCTTTGCTTACTAATACCCGAGAGCTCGGCAGCAGCAGTCTATTTGTTTTCTGATATATATAGCTTGAAAACGCCGTCTTCTATTGCTATTAGCTAATCGCGGGTTTAGGCTAGCGTACTATCTTCAGCAAGGGTTCTATAAGGGTATGCTAGAGGGCGTTTATATTTGCAGGCCCGGGTCTCAGAGGTCTTAGAGACTAGCATAGGGTGCGTAGATAGGGCTTAAATAAGTGCGTCGTTCTAGTCAGCTTAGCGCCGAATAGTTGTGATAAGTTTAGCGATAAGGGCTGCGTTAGGGCCCGTGGTTATTACTATCCCTAACCTTAGAGGGGTCTTAGAGGCAAAATTTTCACTTAGCTCATTAGGCGCGGAGGCGGAGGCGCTAGCAACGCCTTAGCAGCCTGATCTCATACTGCTACTTATTCTAGAGCTAGCTGCCTATATAATTAGGTAGAACTTATCTAATTATAAGGTTATAGCTTATAAAAGGCTAGGCTAGGGAAGGAAAGAGTAGTAGTAATATAGGGGTTAGTTATATTATAGAAGATAAGTTAGCCCTTCTAGCTACTTTTGCATATAGAGCCCTTTTTAGGGCTCGGCTCGGCTCGGCTAACTAATATAGTTAAACTTCAGCGGAGGCCCGGTGCCGGTTCGGCGCCGTAATCCTAATCCCTTACACTCTAGTAAGGTTCTATGAGGGTATACTAGAGGGCGTTTATATTTACAAGCTCAGGTCTTAGAGATCTCAGGGATTAGTATGGGGTATATAGATAAGGCCTAGATAAGCGCGTTATTCTAGTTGGCTTAGCGCTAAATAGTTATAATAAGTTTAGTAGTAAGGGCTATATTAGGGCTTATAATAGCTAGAGGGGTTTTAGAAGCAGAATATTTACTTAACTTATTAGGCATAGAGGTGCTAGCAACGCCTTAGTAGCCTAATCTTATATTACTACTTACTCTAGAGCTAGCTGCCTGTTAATTAAATAGAACTTATCTTATGATGAGATTATAGCTTAAAAAGCTAGGCTAGGAGTAGTAGTAATATAGGGGTTAATTGTTATTAAGAAGATAAGTTGGCCCTTCTAGCTACTTATGCGCACGGAGTCCTGTTTAGGGCTCGGCTCGGCTGACTAATATAGTTAAACCTCGGCGGAGGCCCGGCGCCGGTTCGGCGCCGGCTTGGCGCTGTAATCCTAATCGCTTACATTTCTTTAGGGAATTTGTATCTAGGTTATATAATATCTTTTAATTAGATCTATAAATTACTTTATATATCTTTTAAGCCTATTTCTAATATTCTTACCTCTTTATAGATAGAGTTAAATTACTTATTATTCTTTTCAACTCTTGAGCCATACGGTATAGGGTAAAAAATAACTAATATACTAATATATAACTTTCCAAAGTCTCTACGAATGGATCCTAGCGGAATTTATATGTAAAACTAGCTTCTATAGATATCGCCCGATTTAGCTGGATTTACTACTACTTTTGCGCGCATACTATACCCTACTACGCATACCTAAGAGGTCGATTGTATATACCCCTTTAGCTTTAATATAATAAAGCGTTAATAGCTAACATCTCTAATTAACTCTAGATCGCTTAAATCTAATATATTTAAAGTTATTTGATGCTTTATTTAGTTATCTTAATATACTCTTATATACCTATATATATAGGCGCCTATTATTACTTATAGCGATCCCTTATAATATATCTTTTTATCCTTAAGTTTACGAATTAATAGGTAATCTAGGAGGTTAACTTTAGTCTCTCTTAGAGTTACCTAAGAGATTATAGTTAAGAGTATTTATAGCGTTCCAGGGATTATTCTTCTATTATTATCCTCTACTATTATCCTTATAGTATTATAAAGTTATTTAGGCAGTAGTTAATTTATTTATAGTATTAATAGACCCAGTCCCTTATTCCTATACGTTATAGACTTCTTTACTTAAGGCCTTATAGAAGTAAGGGTTATAGTAATACCTTTAAGTGCTACTAGCTAGTAGCGTTAGAGAGGGGACTTCTAAAGAGTTAAGCCCCCCCCCCCTTAACCCCCCCCCTTTTCATAGTCAATGGCTAGGATGATCCCTAGCGAGACTATTATAGGGAGCCTTGATAAGGTATTATTAATAATAATAAGGCGTTATTACTAGGGCCCTTTAGGGGCTTTATAGGCTTGAAGGAAGGGTTATTATATATTATAAGAAAGCTAAGAGAATATGAATTATCTACGCTTCGAGGGTGTAGAACACTATATAATCTCTTATCTTTTATATTAGTATTAACCTAGCGTAGTATTTTACTAATATCTATACTTTCTTAGTGAAAGCTCTAATCTTATTAACTAGGTGTGAGGTTATAGCCTACAAAAGGCCGGGCCAGGGAAGGAAAGAGCAGTAGTAATATAGGGGTTAGTTATATTATAGAAGATAAGTTAGCCCTTCTAGCTACCTATGCGTATAGAGCCCTTGTTAGGGCTCAGCTCGGCTTAGCTAACTAATGCAGTTAAACTTCAGCGGAGGCTTAGCGCTAGTTTAGCACTAGCTTAGCGTTATAATCCTAATCTTCAGCGCTATAATCCTAATCTTTAGCGCTCTAATCCTAATCCCTTATAATTACCCCCCCTCTAGAGGGCTTAGTCTCTAAGTCTAATAATCTATAAAACTCCTACCTGCGCGGGGATTTGAACCCTCTATAGCGCTTCTAATTAGTCCTTTTTATATCTCTTAGGTCTAGGCTTTTAGGTCTTTTACCTAGTTACCGCGGCTTCGCTAGTGGCCACGTGGGCACTTGGTGGTCTATTGTCTTCCGCGCGGCTTCGGGTCTTGCACCTACGCGCTTGCGGGCTAGCTTCTTCTATATAGCCTCAGGTCTTGCACCTATATGCTATTAGCTTCTATATAGCTTCGGGTCTTATACCTATATGCTAGCGGGCTAGTTTATATCTAGGCCTTCGTGTCTTTCACCTAGTTACTATAGCTTCTGCCTAGCTTCAGGCTTTTCCCTATAGCTAGCAGGCTTTATATACCTATGCAGGGATTCGAACCCTCTATAGCATAGTCTCTTCCAGGCTTTTAGGTCTTTTACCTAGTTACCTAGCTTCCGCCTAGCTTCAGGCTTTTCCCTATAGCTAGCGGGCTTTATATACCTACGCAGGGATTTGAACCCTTCTGTAGTGCAGTCTCCAGGCCTTCGGGTCTTTTACCTAGTTACTATAGCTTCTGCCCGGCTTCGGGCTTTTCCCTATAGCTAGCGGGCTTTGCCTACTAATCCCCGAGGACTTAGCAGTAGTTTACTTATCTTCTAATATATATAGCTTAAAAACGCTATCCTCTGCTATCTATATACCTCTCTTAGCAGGGATAGCTATAATAGCTTTAATACTTACGCGGGAGCTGCCTAGGCTAGCTAGGGGCCTAGTAACTAGTTTATAGAAATAGCACTAATTAATAGGGTAGCCCTTCTTATAGCACTCTTTATATTATAGATCGGCCTACTAGTTAGCTTCGTAGTAGTTAGTCCTACTGCACTTTTAGCATATACTGCCCGGGGCATCCGGGCTGCTATAGTTAAAATAAGCCCTCTTTGGGGCGGGCTTGTTAGTAGCTACTTGCGCTAGGAGCACTACGGGCTTTAGAAACCGCTCCAGGTATATATCTTATAGCTGCTCTATAGTAATAGCTATAATATTTAGCTACTATATATCGAATTTCTAGCGTTTAAAGCCCTATTAAAGCTAGGGTAAAAGCTAGAAGTAAAAGGTGATAGCTTAAGCCTGGGACTCTTCGAAGTCCGGGGTTCTAAGGGCCTAGTAGATTACTAACTACTTAGCGAAAAACTAGAGAGGCTATTAGCTAAGTTCCTACTAAAAGTTATTAAGGAGGCTATATAGCTAGCATTCCTATAGTCCGGGGTTAATATACTCTTAGTGAGTAAATATAGAGAAGTTAGCTTATATTAGATTAGTAAAGCTAGCGTAGTAGTAGCGCTATTATATTTATAACCTAGCGGTTACCCTTATAAGTACCTACTAGATTTTCTATAGCTTAGAAGCTCTAGGCTAGAGGGCGTTGCTATCTTCTATTACTATTAGCTAATTGCAGATTTAGGTTAGCATACTATCTTTAGCGAGGGTTCTATAAGGGTATACGAGAGGGCGTTCATATTTGCAGGCCTAGGTCTTAGAGGTCTCAGAGACTAGCATAGGGCGTGCAAATAGGGCCTGAATAAGCACGTTATTCTAGTCGGCTTAGCGCTAAATAGTCATAATAAGTTTAGTAATAAGGGCTATATTAGGTCCTATAGTTATTACTAGAGGGGTTTTAGAAACAAAATTTTCACTTAGCTTATTAGGCACGGAGGCGGAGGCGCTAGCAATGCCTTAGCAGCCTGATCTTATACTACTACTTATTCTAGAGCTAGCTGCCTATATAATTAGGTAGAACTTATCTAATTATAAGGTTATAGCTTATAAAAGGCTAGGCTAGGGAAGGAAAGAGTAATAGTAATATAGGGGTTAGTTATATTATAGAAGATAAGGTAGCCGTTCTAGCTACTTAGATATATAGAGCCCTTTTTAGGGCTCGGCTCAGCTCGGCTAACTAATGCGGTTAAACTTCAGTGGAGGCTCGGCGCCGGTTCAGCGCCGACTCGGCGCCGTAATCCTAATCTTCGGCGCCATAATCCTAATCCCTTACACTAGGTAGATAAGCTAACGATATCCTAAATATAGGGCATTTCTCTATAAGAAACAATAGCGGGTGCAGGATGCAGAGCCACGCTATCAGCAAAACGTTAGCAAGTTAGGGGCGGATAAATATACCTTAGAGAAAACTCTATAAGCTATAGACTTAGAAGGTTAAGTAATAGTTTAATATAATAATAGATACCTATATTTCAATATTCTAGCCTTTCCTAGTTTAGGCCTTTAGCTATATTCTTATAATTCTATTTCTTCTACCTCGATTTAAGAAACTAGCGCTAGTTAGAATATCTAAAGCGAACTAGTAATAGTATACTAATAATTTAGCAATAGAGTTTAACTATAATAAACTATAGGCTAGGCATATAGAATATAACTAATAAGGTTTTAGCTAATAAGATACTAATTATTTACTAAGCCCTAAGATATAGGGAATATAGTATAGACGCTATACTAAGGGAATAGATAACCCTAGTAATAATATAGCAGAAGGAAGAACCCCGAGGGGTCGGGCTAGGTCCTAGGTAGCGCTAGACTAGGCAAACTATCCCTTGAGAAGCGAATAGATAGCGAGTAATAGCTAATAGGGCACCCCGCCTAGGATGCCCTGAGAAGCTAGTATCTCTAGTATCCTTACCTAGGCTATAGGGTTACTATAGAAATAGCAGGAGAGCCTTATAGAGTAGATATATCTATAATAGTAGTAGTATGAGGAATAAACCGCTATCCTACTATAGGAACTTACGAATCGCTTATTAATAAGATACTCATAGAGAGAATATAAAACGCCCCCTATATATAACTACTATACTATAACTAAGGACTTTACTATAGACTAGGGTAGTAACTAGATCTAAGTAATTAAAGATAGAAACTAACTATATACTAGCAATACGCTAGAGCAGCAGGTCTAATAGGTGCTCACGAAGATAAGCCTATCCCTATAGACCTAGTAGTAATACTATAGGGCTAGGCTAGAAGGAGACCTAGTATAGGCTAACTTTATAGTATTTACTTACTAATAGCATATTAACCCTAAGCTTTAAGAGCCAAGGTACTACGAGAAGCTAGATATAATAAGGCAAAAGGAGATATAGTTACTAATATAATTCTTTACTAAATAATTAGTAATATATTAGGACTTAGGTATAGTTAGTATAGAAGATAGCAAGGCTAAGGCCTATATACTATACTTCTAACTAGCCTTATTCCTATATAGGGAACTCAAACGTTAGAAAGTTAAGATATAGAGGCTAAGAGATATAGCTATAGAAGCTAAATGCTTATAGGAGATATATTACTAATAGGGTAGCAAACCTCTGCAAAGTAAAATTAAGAAATAGTATATAGGGGAAGAGCATAACCTAAGGGGGCCCCTAGTAGCGAGGTTAGGTTAAAAGGCGGGCTAGCAGGGTTCTAGCTAGACGATAACGCGGGGTTTATAAAGCCTAATGCCTTATTAATTAGTTAGTAGTATAACGCAGGGATCTAATTAGAATAGGTCTATATCTAGCCCTAGCATACGACCTATAATATCTAATTATATAGTATACTTTAGCTATAACCAAAAGGAATATAAGAGGGCAGACTACCCGGATAAACGCGCGAGACGAAGCGTAAATGAAACGCTAGTAGGATATTAAATATTTGCTAAAAAGGCGACGGTTAATATAATCTAATCTATAAGAGTTAAGGAACTTAACTCGTTAGAAAACGAGTAAGCTAGGGGATTATATTAATAGCCCCTGCGCCTAAATCAGAACTAGATACCCTCCCTAAGGGAGCTACTATAAAAAGATAGGCGATCGTTCTCTAGAATATCGCTAAATAAGAAGTAGTAATAGATATAGATTCCTATTCCTAGGTTAATATTATTAGTAGTTAACTACCTAAGTCCCTTAAACTATAACCTATAGTAGTTATCGCCCCTAAATTAGAAGGGTTTAATAGGTTATCTATAATAGGCTATAATATATACTAGTTAAGATTTTTCCTTATTAACTCAGGAGAAGAAGCAAGGAAGATATAGCGACTCTTTACTAAAGCCCCCTAACCTAAAGGAGCAGGAGACCTCCTCTTATTATAATACTCTATAGGAGGAGAGGGTATTATAATTAATACCTAGATAAATACCTAGGAATATAAACGCTTTAGTATTGCAAAGCTATTAGCGTTTATATAAGAGATCGTTAAGAATAGCTAGAAGGCCTATATTATATATATATCAGGGAAGATCACTCCCTATAAGCTACTAATAGGAGCTTTAGAAGAAGAAGATACCCTAGAGGGCGATATAGAGTTACTACTAGAGCTATTTAGTAAATAGGTAATATTTAATAAATAGTTAGTAAAGCAGTACCTAGTCCTAGAGGGTATAGAATATACTATTAACTTAATTAAAGGGAAGAAACCTCTATATAGGCCTATCTACCTATTAAACGAGCATTAGTTAGAAGAAATTCGCTAATATACTACTAATAACTAAGTAATAAGGCGGATCTAACCCTTAACTAGTAAAGCAGGCGCCCCTATCCTTTTTATACCTAAGAAAGATAGGTCCCTATGCCTTTATATAGATTATTAAGGCTTTAATAAGGTGATAATAAAGAACTAATATCTACTCCCTCTTATTAGCAAATTATTAGATAGGCTTTAGGGAGTGAAATAGATCTTGAAAATCGATATTTAAGATATATACTACTATATTCGCATTAAGCTAGAGGATCACTAGAAAATAGCATTAAGGATATATTATAGGCACTTTAAATATATTATTATGCTATTTAGACTTATAAACGCCCTAGCTATATTCTAAGCATATATTTACTAAGCGCTCGCTAAGCTGCTAGATACTTATTATATTGCTTATATAAATAATATTATAATCTATTCTAAGATAAGAGAGTAATTTATAAAAGACCTTCTCTAAGTGCTCTATAGGCTTTGCTAGTAGGAGCTCTATATTAAACTTAGTAAGTATAGGTTTTACTAATAGCAGGTAGAGTTCCTAGGGTATATTATTATACCTAAGGGTATATTAATAGATTAAAGTTATATCCGAGCTATTACTAAATAGAAGCTGCTAAAGATATACTAAGATATCTAGGTCTTCCTTAGATTCTATAACTTCTACTATAAGTTTATTATAAGATATTTAGGTATTATAGCCCTAATAACGTCTTTATTAAAACGTAGTGAGAATAATAAGAAAGGAGGTGAGTTCTACTAGCTAGAAGAGGTCTAATAAGCCTTCAAACAACTTTAAGCCGCCTTCTACTTAGTAATTATTCTCTAATACTAGGACCTAAGATATAAGATAAGAGTTAAGACTGATGCTTTAATAAAGGCTATATCTAACATCCTATTATAATATATTAATAGCTAGTAGCGACTAGTCGCCTATTATTTATAGAAGCTTAGTAATATAGAGCAATATTAGGGAGCATGCTAATAGGAACTTCTCACTATAGTTAAAAGCTTAGACTATTAGGCTTACTACTTTTAGGTATAAGGGATTAGGATTATAGCGCTAAAGATTAGGATTATAGCGCCGAATTAGCGCCAGGCCTCCGCTGAGGTTTAACCGCATTAGTTAGCTAAGCTAAGCTGAGCCCTAAAAAGGGCTCTATATATATAAGTAGCTAGAAGGGCTAACTTATCTTCTATAATATAACTAACCCCTACGTCCTACTGCTCTTTCCTTCCCTAGCCCGGCTTTTTATAGGCTATAAACCTTATAATTAGATAAGTTCTACCTAATTATAGAGGCAGCTAGCTCTAGAATAAGTAGTATTATGAGATTAGGCCTCTGCTAAGGCGTTGCTAGCGCCTCTGCCTCTGCACCTAATAAGCTAAGTGAAAATCTTTCTTCTAAAACCCCTCTAGTAATAACTAAAGGACCTGATATAGCCCTTATTACTAAACTTATTATAACTATTTAGCGCTAAGCTAATTAGAATAATACGCTTATATAGGCCCTATCTATACGCCCTATGGTAGTCTCTAAGACCTCTGAGACCTAGGCCTATAAATATAAACGCCCTCTAGCATACCCTTATAGAACCCTCGCTAAAGATAGTATGCTAGCTTAAACCTGCGATTAGCTAATAGCAATAGAAAATAGCAATACCCTATTAATTAGTGCTATATCCGCTAGTAGCTCGCTAGGCCCTCGGCGGGCCTGGGCAGCTCCTATATAAATATTAAAGCTATTATAGCTATCCCTGCTAGGAGAGGCATATAGATCGCAGAGGATAGCGTTTCCGAGGCTATATAGAAGAAACTAGCTTGCTAGTATATAGGTATAAGACCCGAAGCTGCGCGGAAGCTAATAGCATATAGGTATAAGACCTGAGGCTATATAGAAGAAGCTAGCCTGCTAGCGTATAGGTAAAAGACCTAAAGCTGCGCAGAAGATAATAATAGAGCTACTAAGTACCCGGGAGGCTTCTAGTGAAGCTATAGTAACTAGGTGAAAGACCTAAAGGCCTGGATATAAACTAGCCTGCTAGTATATAGGTATAAGGCCTGAAGCTGCGTAGAAGCTGATAGCGCATAAGTATAAGACCTAAGGCTATATAGAGGCTAGCTTGCTAGAGCGTAGGTAAAAGACCTAAAGCTATACGGAAGATAATAACAGAGCTGCTAAGAGCCTAGGGGGTCTCTAGCGAAGCTATAGTAACTAGGTAAAAGACCCGAAGGCCTGGACCTAAGAGATAAAAAGAACTAGTCAGAAACGCTATAGAGGGTTCTAATCCCCGCGCAAGTAGGAGTTTTATAGATTATTGGATATAGAGACTAAGCCCTCTAAGAGGGGGGTAATTATAAGGGATTAGGATTATAGCGCTAAAGATTAGGATTATAGCGCTAAACTAGCGCTAGGCCTCCGCTGAGGTTTAACTATATTAGTTAGCCGAGCCGAGCCGAGCCGAGCCCTAAAAAGGCCTCTATATATATAGGTAGCTAGAAGGGCTAACTTATCTTCTATAATATAACTAACCCCTATGTACTACTGCTCTTTCCTTCCCTAGCCCGGCCTTTTATAGGCTATAAACCTCATATTACGGTATATTAAAGAAATTTATAATTCTAATAGATTACTAGGCGCTAAAGGGAGTTATTAGCATGCCGGCGCAGGACCTTCGGGGAAGGCTTATTAAGTAGGTATATAAACTCTTAGTATTTAATTTCAACCTAGAGCATAGGTTAGGGGTTATAAAACTAGTAGATATTCTATCTAGGAGGCTAGACTATATTGAGGGGGAGGTGAAATATAATAATATACTCCTAACCCTAGCAAGGAAGCTAAGGTTTATTAGCAAACTACTAGCAGACCTTTAGATAAGTATTACTATATTATAAGGTAGTATAGAGACCTTAAAGGTATTTATTAATACTATAAGGGCTAGCATAAGGTACCCCTTCTAGATAGATAGCTCTAGGGGCGGAGATGCCTCAGTTTCTAGTTAGTATTAGGCTCTATAGCGCGCTAATATTACTATAATTAAAATAGTTATAATAACCTGATGTAAAAGAGCAAGGGGTAATATAGAGAACGTTCAGCAAGAGGTTATTAACTAAGAGGACTTGCTTAGAGCTAGGGTTACGATAGCGTAGTAGTATATCCTATATTAGGTTATAAGGGAGCTTATAATAAGCGAAATAGTAGATAGTTAGCAACCCTCTGAAGCAATAGAGAATCTTATCCATAGACTGCAGGCTAACGACTTATACTACTAGATATATTTAGAGAGGGCGCGCAGGCTAGCTAGTAATTATAGGGGCTATATAATTAAAAGTTATAGAACCCTATTCTATAAGGGATAGTTAGAGATACTATAAGAAGGGTCTCTGAAGCTAGAGATCCTTCGCTAATACTATAATAACTGCAGGGCGGGTTATAGAAGGGTCTCTGAAGCTAGAGATCCTTTGCTAATAGTATAATAACCGCAGGGCGGGTTATATAGGGGTGAATAAGACTACAAAGTTAATATCGAGGAGCTTCTATTAGCTAAACCTAGCTATAGATATATATAATTATGTTATAGGGTGCTATATATGCTAGGGGAACCGCGTTCTGAGGCATAAGCCTTATAGAAAGTTATAACTACTACCCTTACCTATACACCCGTTCTAGGAAATAAGTATAGACTTTATCACTAGATTACTAGCAAGCCCTTAGCATATAGGTAGAAAATATAATATAGTCCTTATTATTATATACTAAATAACTAAGTTTGCTATATTTATCCTAATAATAAAGCAGCTAATAGCTACTAAGGTAGCGCGGATTATCTACGAATAGGTTAAATACCGCTTTAGCACTCTAGAGGGTATTATTAGCAACTAAGATAAGCTCCTAACTAGCTAATTTTAGGAAGGGTTCACGAGAGAGAGGGCTATTAAGCGCCGCCTCTCTACTATATACTATCCCTAGACTAATAGGTAGTTAGAACGGATATATTAGACGTTGGAAAAGTACCTATAAGCATATACTAGTAACTTGCTATAAGAATAAGTAGTCTAGCTACCCGAGGCAGAGTTTGCATATAATAATAATTACTATAGCACTACTAGCTACTCGCTAATAGAGGCCTTATATAGTTATTACCTATATTATATAGAATATATAGCTCTTGCGAATAGTGTTACAATATAGGGTATAAGGGAGCAAATTAAATATATTTCAAGACTCCGCAAGAGGGCCTAGGAATAGTAGCAAAAGGCTACTAAGGCATAAGCTAAGTATTATAACTTAAGGCATAAGGACTAGACCTACTATTAGGAATAGGTCATCAGGCTATTAATAAAGAACTTCTAGTTTAAGAATAAGAAACTAGCACCTAGGTTTATATAGATAGCTATTATAGAACTAGTTAGTATATAAGTATATAGGGCCTATTTACTACTATAGTACTAATAGATATATAATATATTCTCTATTACCTTATTAGAACTATAAGATAACTACTAAGCAGGTAGCAAAGGTTTACTTATATACCTAGAGCTTGAGGATAAGCTAGAGGAGTAGGAAGTAGAAGCGATTATTATATAGCAAGGTATTAGTAATAATAAATAATATCTAGTTACGTAGATAGGATAGCTTATAGAATATAATATATAGGAGCCTATAGAGAATTTAGTAAACGCGCAAGAGGCTATTCATAAGTTCGATAGATAGCATAGGAGGTCTTATAAGAAGTAGGACGACTAGTTGCTAAAGTTAGGGCGATAAGTTGCTAATTAAAAATCATAAGACTATAGAATAGAAGCTAAATTGAGAATCAGAATATAAATTATATTAAGTAGAGAATTATTACTAATATTATAGCAAAAAAGGGGTATTATCCTATAAAGAAAAAGGATAAAGCTAATAATATAACTAGCTATTTACTTCTAACTATAGCTACGGGCGCGAGCACCCTAACTACTATAACCACGAGCAGCATTATAGCAACTATTCGCTAAGCTAGTATTACTGGCATCCCTATTATCACTACCTATAGACTAACTACTAGCTAACTTACTACTAGAGTTACTACCTGACTCGTTACTAGAGCTACTACGACCTACCTCGCTACCCGACTCGTTACTAGAGCTATTATTAGATATACTAATAATAACCTTAGTCTTTTTAGGCCTTCTAGCCTTCTTTGCTAAATTATTACTATCCTCTTAGCTATATTTAGTAGGAGTATAGAGGTATAAGGCGTAGGTCACGGGGCGAGTACTAGTAATAGCAATAAAGCAGGAGGGAATATTATTAGAGGTATACTTAAGGAGACCGTCTTATAGCGACTTACTGAATTTAGGAAAGGAGTTAACGTTATGCTTATAAGAGCGCTTAAGGACTAGTTTTATTAAAGGGTTATTAACTAGACGATCGATCTTATTATAAAGGTATATAGCAGGACTATTATTATAAATATATAGCAGCTAGGCGGCATTTAGGTGCTAAAGCATATTAACGCTATTACAAAGGGTTCTAACCTAGAACTAATTATTAATAGGATATAATTAGCGAGGGAGTAGCGAGTAATAGCTTATATAAACTAAGATATTAAGGGCGAGGTGCTTATAAATAGAAGCAAGCTCCTAGAGTTAGAGCTGCTCTATATTATAGCTATTACTACTAGTAATAGGATTATAGATAAGCTCAGTAATATGCTTCTATACTACTAAATAGTTACTAAGGGAAGCGAGAATATAATAATAATAAAGAGGGGTTAGGATACCCTCACGCTCCTAGATTTAGATCTAGTGGAATATATTCCAGGTTATCTAAACTACGCCCTAAAGCCCCTAGGGGACCTACTAGGCATTAGCATATAGTAATAAAGTAGCGAACGGGCAGAGACTCATAGTAGCGCATTTTTTCTTATTAAAGTCGCAATAGACGCACTTCTATATATGCTTGCTATATATATAACGAAGGTTAATAACGTCTTAATATATCTTATAGAGATAGCTTAGGCAGGGATAGCTACTATTAGTATTACTAGTAAGGTCGCTAGAGAGGATCTCGGGATTATATAGGTATTTAGCGAGTATTATACCTATATATATAATATAGGATATAGCGGAGAGCTATTAGCAAAAGGCTAGAGAAGAAGATAAGTAGAAAAGAGAAGAAATAGAAAAAATTATTAATTATAGCAAAAGCTTGTGAAATAGGTGCTAAAAAGAAGAGAGGTCGCTAGGTTAAAAAAGGATTATAAAGAGGGAAAAGTTTAGCTAGGTTAGAGACCTCGAAAAGAAGATGCCCTTTTATAATTAGCATCGCTAGGCAATAAGGCTAAATAATTACTAACTATATACTGCTAAACGGTCGTATAACTATTAGCAACTAATCAAAAAATAATAGCAATGCTCAAAATTCAAAATATATAAGGCGCTAGAAAACAAAATATGTTATTCGCTATAGTAGCCTAAATCCGGCGTAGGAAGGAGCGATAGCAAATAATGTAATAAAGATACTAAAGTATTACCCTATAGTTAGCAACGCAGAGCTATATTACCCTCCTAGTATACCTTAGGGACTAAGGCTTTAGAAGGGGGGGCAAATATAAGGAATAATAGCGGGAACAGGATGCAGAGCTATGCTATTAGTAAAACGTTAGCGAGTTAGGGGCGGATAAATATACCTTAGAGAAAGCTCTATAAGCTAAAAACTTAGAAGGTTAAGCAATAGTCTAATATAATAACAGATACCTACGTTTTAATATTCTAGCCCTTCCTGGTTTAGGCCTTTAGCTATACTCTTACATAAATACAAATACAAATACGTGTTTGTAAGGTATTTCTTATATTATAATATATCAAATTAGCTATATGTATCAGTAGTACTGAGTTAGTATATATAACAGTTTATATAATAGTATATATTCTACTTAGTTTATATATAATGTATTGAGCTTAATAAGACAACGTTTTATTATAGAAATATTAAAAAGAAAGATATTTGTTAAGATAGAAATTTAGAATTAAACCTTATGAATGAGGAGGACTTAGAATAATAGCAATGTAATATTAATACTAATAGTATTATTATTATTACTATTATTATTTTAATAAGATTCTAGTATTTAAAGACACGTATGTTATTTCTTTCCATAAAATATAAACCTATTAAACTATATATAGATTAGAGAAAGGAATATTCTACATGTTAATATATATTAAATAATAGTAAGGTATCTATATTGTAATATAGTATTAGACATTAGCTGTTAATAATAGCTACATATTATTAATATTTAATAACTATTTACTTATGAGTGTTAATAAGTTAATTTTGTTACTTAATAGAAGTAAAATAAAGTTAAACCTCCTTTACGTAATATATTTATAACGAACCACTTAATTATTCTACTTATTCTTATAGTAAGAGAAGCTAGTTAGTGCTATTAAATATTCAATAATATCAATAGTAATACTAAATTAAACTACTCTATATTATTCATAGATCTAATTAATCTTTTATTATTACTAAATACTAAGTTAGCCTTAATTGTAGGTTTAGAAGATAATAATAAAGAAAAGAAGGATAACATAGATAATATTATCTATTTAAATATTAATAGCTCTTAAGGTTATGAATCATTCTATATCTAATTATATAATGAAATATAATATATAATATATTATCTATATAGATCCTATTAGTTATTAAATAGTTTAATAGTATCTAGAGTATTAATGATTATAGATTAACCTAAAGCTTTCATACATATAATATACTACTTATTATTAATAATAATTACTTAAAGATTAGAAGTTAATATTAAACTAATACTATTCTTACTTAGACTATACGTCTAACAATTACATATAAAAGAGGTTTCTCAACTGAAGATTCAAATAACAGTTGATAGGTAACTGCCGACATATTACCTTCAGACTAGTAAAGGTTAAGCCTACTGACGATATATTACCTTTAGGCTAGTAAAGGTTATTACAAATGATAACAAAGCCTATTATAGGTTAGTTACTTACCTCATAACTATATATACGGTCACTTTTCACTACCTAGAGAGATAGATCATCATTACCATCAGTCATCACAATACAATCAATTTATCTCATCATCGTCTACCTGCACTCCTTCGTTCTAAGTTTCTTTAGTACTTCTCCTCTACTATGATACTTTGTTTTAGATAATAATTATATAGTATATATAATACTTATATAGTATATATAATACTTATATAGTATATATAATACTTATATAGTATATATAATACTTATATAGTATATATAATACTTA
>JAOQIF010001441.1:0-17603 GCA_026260285.1 Colletotrichum sansevieriae
CTATATAATAGCTAACTATATTACTAAAAGGCGTATAATATATACCCCCTTTTTAAAAAGTAATTATCCTAATTACTATCTCTATCGATCTAGGATATATATACTTAATATTCCCTTCTCTCCTTCTTTATATCTTAATTGCTAGAAATTACTATAGTATTATTAATTAGGCGTTATGCTAGCAGAGGAGTATATCGAACTTAGATATCTACTAGCGCTTAGCAGCGCTATTATTACTAGTATTACTAGGCGCGGGTCGCTTATTACTAGTATGCTAGAAACCCTCGATTATAGTATAGAGGTTTGCAATCTTAGTGCAAAGGCTTGCGATCTCCTTAGTCTTAACTATATTAATAGCTATATAAATCTTATTAGCAACCGCCTGCTTAGACGCGCTATTATTCTCAAGTTTAGCGAGACGCTTGCTAATAGTATTAATATTAATAGTATTTATATTAGCTATATTAGTCTCTATAGTATCGAGGCGAGGAAGGATTTCCTATTAGATTCTATTAATAATAATATTAATATTACCCTCAGCCTTATTAGCGAGTTCTTTTGCGTTTTTAGCATCCTTATAAGCTAATAGGTCCGTAGTAGTAATATTACTAATATTAATAAGCGGGGCGATAGAAAGGAGGTTGATATAGTTTATTGCAATAAGGTTACTAGTAATAATTCTATTAGTATAACTATAGGTATTGCAAAAGTATATAGCAAGGACCTAGGCGTAACTAGGGAGTGTAAAGGTATCGAGGGGCTACGAGCCACGGTTAGGTCAAACTAATAGCAGAAGCACCCAAAAGATAGGGTCCGTATTATTATACTACTTTTGCTTGCTTCTTCTAAGATCCCTTATTTCTATCCTTTAGCGAGTATTTACTAAGTCTTCGCTATGAGGGTTCTATACCCTAGACCTATAGGCCTCTCTATCCCTTTAGCCTATAGTAGCTAAAGCATCTCCAGCTTCTCTAGTCTAGGTATCTAGTCCCTTATAATTATCCCCCTTCTAATTATAGTAGTCCCTACTATAAGATCGGGTATTATAGGTCGGCCCTCCGTTATTATCCTTCTTAGCCGTCCGGGGTAGGCCCTAGTCCTTTACTTATTACTGCTATTATCCGGCATAGTATCTATTTGCTGAATATTTACTAAAAGATAGTAGAGCCCTTGGAGTTATAAATATAATAGCTAGGCCTATAGTCCTGTTCCCTATAGTTCCTCTCCTTTTAGGCCCTTTTATGCTCTCTATCCGGGCTATTCTAAAGGGATCCTATCGTTTCCTTTCGAACGAGGGCAGTTATCCTTATAATAACCTCGTTTTTTATTCTCCTGTTGTTCGCCCTTTATTTAGCGAGTACTTTCTTATGCTATGCTCTTATAAAGACTTCGTTTTTTTATCCTATTATTTCCTTTTAAAAGAGGGCGGTTATCCTAATAGTAGCTTCGTTTTAGTTCTCCCGTTATTCGCTCTTTATCTAGCGAGCACCTTCTTATACTATGCCCTTATAATAACTTCGTTTTTTATCCTATTATTTCCTTTTAAAAGAGGGTAGTTATCCTAATAGTAGCTTAGTTTTAGTTCTCCTATTATTCGCTCTTTATCTACCGAGCACCTTCTTGCACTATGCCCTTATAATAACTTCGTTTTTCATCCTATTATCCCCCTTCTAAATAGGCGTATTACGAGGCTATTAAGTAGGTCGGATAGCGACTATTATTTACTAATTCACTATATCTATCTCCTAGTAGGTAGTACTTATTATAGTAAGTAACTGCTATTCTTTGCTATCCGAAGTCGCATCTGCCTTTGCAATAGTTCGGCGAGGTCTCTTTAGCTATCTATAAAATAATAGCTTTTTCCTACCCTAGGGTTAGTTCTTTTCCCTCCTTATTATACTATATTATTTAATAACTACTTTCATATTATCTAAGCCCTTTATCGAGACTTCATAGAACCTCCCTATCTTTTAATACTTCCTTAAATATTATAAGTACTAAGAGCCTTATTAGCCGACTCCTCGCTAAGTATAGCCCTACTAAGGCTGAACTTAGTAATAGTAACTATTAGCGTAATTAGGCGGGTAGTAGCGAACCCTGCGTTAGTTACGCCCTATAGCTCCCTAAGAATGCCTAGGTTATCTACGCCTATTGCTACGATAGTAATTATATATGCGAGTTATGCTAGGTTCGCAGTATTAAGTGCTATAGGGTGAGTTTAGCAACTATTTAGTAGAGGTATGGGCTAACCTTTCCTATTTCTAGATTCCTACTTATCTTATTAATACTACTCGTTTCTATTAGAACTAGGTTAAGCGTTATATCTATGCAATTGCTGCTAGCTAGTATTAATAGCGCGAGATCTTCTATATCTTCGTAGCTATAGAGCAGGGGTAGGAGCTTCTCTAACACCTCTATAACTAGTTAGTAAACCCTGCTAATCTTAAGCCTAGTTCTAAGAACTATAAGAACTAGCTCCTCGCTATAGGTATCGAGGAGAGTATAGCTTCGTATACCTAGGTATATCTATAGGTTTCGCTCGAGGTAGGTTTTACCTTATAGTTAGTCTCGCCCTTTCGTCAGTCTAATATATATTTATAGGCAGCTCGCTAGGCTAAGGATAAGGTTCTAGTTAAGGAGATTATAATATAGCTTAATAATACTCTCCCTACCTACTTATATAATAAGACCTATATCTTTAAGTAGGCTACCTTTCTTAATAAGCTTATTAATATCCTAATAATATAGCTTTTAAAGAGTAATACCTATATATCTACGCTTCCTTTATAAGAGCCTTCAAAGGTCTAAGGTTCTTATATACTTTATAATACTTACTACTAAGCTCTTATTACTATTTTTAAAGTTATTAGTAGTAGTCCCGCGCCTCGACTAAATTCTTAGAAGAAAGTTAGTAACGCTTTAGCAATAGCTTAGCAATACTAGGTTTATAATAGCGAAGAGGATAAGTCCTCTGCTATAGAGGATAGCGACTCCGATAAAGCTATAGAGAGCGATAGTTAGGGTAGTAATAGCAGTACTACTAGCGAGAGCTCTGAGGAGGAGAGCGAGGATAATAATAATAATAAGGGTGATAATAACGATGAGGAGTAGTGGTACTAGCGAAACTTCAGCGAGAGTGCAGTAGACTTCTATAGTGATATAAGGTTAGACACCTATAGGGTTTATATTATTCTTTATAGGGGGGGTCTTCTCTTTGGCGTTTTAGCCGTCTTATAGTTAATTGACTTTTCTTATTAATCTATATTACTCGTTATCCTACTTATAATACGACTTGCGCTGCTATTTCTTAAATCTAGCTAGGATTTGCGAAGCGTTTGCTAAGTATTCTTCAGGCTCCTAGGTATTATACTCTACTAGCTAGCCTTTCTATTTAACTAAATATAGGGGGCTTATTAGCACTTCCCTCTATAATATAATATCCTTAACTTCCTATTCCTCAGGGTCTTCTTTAAGGTCCGGGAGCTGCCCCTTAGCAAGCTTTTAGCTATATTATAGCTTAAGTAGAGCAATAGAGAAGATATTATACGCTCTACTATACTTCTCCAGGAGTTATACTCTATAGGTATTAGAGCTTATAACTTCTATAACTAGTATAGGAATAAATCTTAGGGCGAGCTTTTGCTAACCCTTTGCAAAATAGAAGTTCTTTATTAAGAGTCTTATAATATCTCTAATATAATATAATTACGCTTTTCTTCTAGTATTTATATTCTTAGCTTATACCTTAGTTATATATTGCTAGGTCTTAGCTATTCTTTAGCAAACCTCTATTAGCTTCTTAAGCCTTTCGTTAACCCCTTAAGTCCTAATCTCCACGTTTAGCAAGCAGTAGTTAACTATTCGAGGGTAGTATCCCATAAGGGCCTTAAATAGGGATATGCTAATAGTAGTATATTTGCTATTATTATATAAAAATTCAGCCTTAATTAGTTATATTGCCTATTAGTTGCGCGAGCCTTCGCTAAACTTTATAAGATATATAATTAGGGTCTAGTGTATTCTTTCGGTCTGACTATCTATTTATAGATACTATGTAGTAGAGATGCACCCTTCTATATCTCAGGCCTTGGTCTAGTCTCGCTAGAACTAGCTAGTGATTAGTTTATCTCGGTTACTAATAATAACCTCTAGCATGCTATATCAGCACTCAATCTCTTAATATAGGATTCTCGCTAAACCTATAGCATCTAGTTGCTTAGTTATTACTAAGAACCGTGCTACTTTAGTTATCTAATATATAATTACTAGGATCGTATTATAAGTAACTCCGTTATCTTAGCGACTTTCTAGCAAGCTAGTTAAGAAGTCTAAGGAAATCTATTAGAATAGGTATGCTAATAGTTCTAGTATTTATAATAGCCCGTATAGCTTATGCTATAGTATGCGCGCTCCTTAGCAGCGCAGGCACTTAGCGATATATCGCTATATATCCTCTATTAAATATAGCTAATAAAACTTTCGCAAGATTAGCTTAGCTATCTTATTTGCTCCTATATACCCTAATCTAGGCGTATTATAGTAGTTTTTTAGGATTTTATAGCAGAGGGATCCCTCTTCTAGAATAATAAGTCTTCTTCTAAACTAAAGGACGTTATTCTTATTAACTCAGTATCCTTAGTATTCCCTAGTATCCTAGCGAACCTTAGCTATAATATCTCTATAGAAGGGGTCTTTAGCCTATAGTCCTCTAACTATCTATTTGAGATCTGCACCTAGTTATAGTATATAAGCCGTTTTATCCTAAATAAGCTCTCTTATTATAGCATATAGGATATACTATTCCGGTATAGTAACCCTAGCTCCCCCTAAGTCCTCTAGCTTATCGCTATTCTCTCGTGGAGCAGTTAGCGTAGCACCTGCGTATGCTTTCGTGCGGGTAATAGCGCTAATATGCATACTTATATATAGTGGCTTATTAGTACCTATCGTAGGGTAGTGCTAACTTGAGGGTGAGGATCCCTTAACCTTAGAGCTAGCCCTCTAGCAAGGTTCTTATATGCTTCACTAGATAGCTCGGGTATAAGTTCTTATAACTGCTATAGTTCCTTCGAGCTTAGTAATATGCTAGCGAATATTTACTAAAAGCTAGCTAATAAGCCTAAGTTTCTTTCTAAGGGTAGGAAGTATATTATCCACCTTAGTATCTTCTACTACGTAGTTAGGGCGTTATAATAGTCTATCTACTAGATTAATAACCCCTAACTTATACTAGATTTCAAAGTTAAATGCTAATAAGTAGTAGACTTATTATGCAAGTCTTCTATAAATATCCCGCGTAGGTATAGCGAGCACTCCTTTTAGCGCTACGTAGTCTATAAGTATTATAAATTTCTCGGGGAGTCCTTATAGGTACTACGCCTAGTAATCTAAACTTTCTATAATAGCAAGGAGTTCCTATTACCCCGTAGCCTAGCACCTCTCTATATCTAAGAGCTTCCTCAACTAGAAGGCTACTAGGTGCTAAACTATGCTATGCTTCTATAAAAGCACGCTAGATACTACCTGAGTAGATATATTAGTCTTAACCCTAGTTTCTAACGTTAGGTTATAGTATCTTAGTATTAGGGCTTTAGTAAATACTCTCCGAAGTATCTCGAATACGGTCTATATCTCCCCCGTCCAAGCGAAAGCTCCTGACTTCATGCCGTTCTAGCTTCCCTTGAGCGCGCTAGTTATAGGGGCTGCGATATAAGAATATCTTATAATAAACTTATAGTAAAAGTTATAGAAACTAAGGAATACCTAGATATCTCTAAAAGACTTAGGTACTAGCTATTTAGCAACCGCTCGGACTCTATCCAGGTCTATCCCGATGCTATCTTAGGTAATATAGAACCCTAGAAAGTCTACTTCTATCTAGTAGAAGTTATACTTCTTTAGTTTTATAAATAGCTTAGTAGCCCTTAGGTAGCATAGGATAGCATAGAGGTCCTTAGTATACTATTCCCTTATATCTAAGTAGATTAGAATATCATCTAGGTATATAATATAGTAAGTATCTAGAAGGTTAGTAAGTATTTAGTAAATATATGCCTAAAAAGTTGCTAGGGTATTTATAAGCCTAAATAGCATTATAGTATACTCGAAGTGCCCGTATCGCGTTCTGAATGCTATTTTCCACCTATCTGCCTTATTAATTGCAATTTAGTAGTATACCTCGCTTAAATTAATCTTTAAAATAAACTTCGCTCTAGCGAGCCTATCTAGAAGCTCGCTAATTAGTAGCAGAGGATAATAGTTCTTTACTATGATTTTATTTAATCCCCTATAGTCTATATATAGTTATAGGCTTCTATCCTTCTTAGGTATGAATAGTACTAGTGCTCCCGTAGAGCTAGTTAAGTAGCATATATAGCCTGCTGCCTCTATATCCTGGATATACTTAGCAAGCATTTGCAACTACTCTACTAATATAGGGTATATTAGTCTATATAGGGGTTCCTTACTAGGTTATAGTTCAATATAGTATACTACTCCCTTTAGCCTCGGAACTTTCTTTATATTCTCCTTATTAAAAATATTAATAAAGTCTTAAAGTTCCCTAGGAATCTTCTTCTCCTACTTATTATCTAGCGAGTCTTCGCCTAAAGACTTTATATCCTTCTTATTAAGGCTTATAGTACCTATTAGATATATAATATAAGCCTATTAGCTATTCTCTATAATCTCTTAGATAATCACTTCTAGCTTAGCGAGCGAGAGGGGTTTATATAACTAGGTATATATATAGGTATCTATATAGATACCTTCCTATCCTATTAAGTCGTTAGATAGAAGGATATCTCCCGCTCCTTTAGGGCGAGGGCTTATAATAAAAGCCTAGTAAATCTTCTACAGGTAACCCTAATTATTTATAAGGAAGAATATAAGCTAGTAGACCTTGCCTATAGGTATAGGCCTTCCTTAGAAATCCACTAATTCAGGGGCTATAATACTAGTAGCCTCCTTTAGTTAGAGCCTCTTAACGAGGTCTTCTTATATAACGTCTACTATTATATAGGTATCTATATTAACCTCTAATTTAACTTCGCTAGATGCTCGGAGCGCTAACGCCTATCCTTTAATAGTCTATCCTATTAGAACTAAGGTGATTTCTAGTATAATACTCCTCGGGGTTATATCTACGCCTACTCGTTTCCCGAGTCTTTAGTATTAGTTATACTAAGTATTATAATCGCGCTTATCCCGCCCCGCCTTAGGTTTAGGTTCTAATTACTACCCGTTAGCTGCGCACGGGGTTCGGTATAGTTAGGGGAGATATAGCTATACTTCTTATAATTATAATATTAGGGTCCCTAGGAGTTAGTAGATATACTACTAGCGCTAGGCGTTATGCGAGCGTCTGCTGAGTAGTTATTCCGGGACGGGGTCTCTAAGTAGCAATCCCTTAAGTCTATTGACCTAGGGGGTTATAAGCTGCTCTTATGAGGGCAGTCTAGAGAGCCTAAGTATAGTTACTTATATAACTTAGAATAGCTAGCAGACGTTCCCCTATATCTCCCTTCCGTGATCTCCTATAATCTCTATATATATAGGGTAATAATATATATATTAGTATAGTTAATATCCTACTTAAAGAGTTCGTCCTTTAGGGTCCTAATAAGGCCCTAAAAGAAGGCGTACGCCTTTATATTGCTAGTGCTTAGCTTATTAAGTGCTCGGTTAATAGACTCCTATCGAGCCTAATATATAATTAGTTTCTTATTATCTTTCTAGTAGCACTATCTTAGAGTATTATAATAGTTCTATTCTTAGAGCTCGGGCGCGATATACTACCCTCTTATGAAAATTCTAAAGTCTTCCTATTTAGGGTCTATCTAGTTCCCTAACTTATCTATAAGTATTTGCTAATAATTCTACTATTATATTTATAGGGTATGCTCTATTATACTCAAAGCCTACTAGATATACTAGCTATTAGAGCAGCTAGGGCAGTGCTTATAAGCCTCTTTAACTATAATAAGCTAATCTTCCCTTATTATACTAGTAGATTTGCTAGTAAGGCGCGCTATATTATAATTCAGGGGTTTTTTATAAACCTTAGGCGATTGCTTAGCGGGAGCTTAGTTGCTTAACGTAGTAGCAATTAGCTCCTATTAGTTAGCTATTATAGTTATAATCTATTATATTAGCACTTAGCTAGTTGCTTTATCTAGCCCTCTAGCTTAGGCTAGCTTATTAGCTATAGCTATAGACGTCTAGCCCGTTAGCCTATCCGGTTTATAGGAAGGGGTCTTATATACCCCATTCTCCTGCATACGCTTAGCATCCACATAGCGAGCATTTAGCATAAGTAGCCCGTTCTCTTCGGGGCCCCTAGCCTCGCTTAAAGCATAGCTTCTTACCTCCCCTCATTAGCTTATATTATCTTCTAATTGCTCGCTAGGGTTAGCTTCCTTATAAAGGTTTATATTAGCTATTTCGCTCCGCTCTTAGCGAATATTAGGCGTAGGTTCTTTAGCCTAATTAATAGGCGTTACTCAGGTGCATAGTGCTATTATTATTACTAACCTTCTTAAAGCAGGGTAGAAGCAAAAGAATTATAAAGGTACCGAGAGGCTACGAGCTATAGTTAGGTTAAACTAATAGTAGAAGCACCTAAAAGATAAGGTCTATATTATTACGCTACTTTTGCTTACTTCTTCTAAGATCTCTTATTTCTATCCTTTAGCGAGTATTTACTAAGTCTTCGCTATAAGGGTTCTATACCCTAGACCTACAGGCCTCTCCATCCCTTCAGCCTATAGTAGCTAAAGCGTCTCCAGCTTCTCCGGTCTAGGTATCCAGTCCCTTATAGGGAGAAGCTTGCTATAAGTATTATTATTAATATATATATTATATACTTACTTAAGGGTATCCTAGATATATCTAATATAGAGGTTAGAAGATATATTCTCAGAAGGCTCGATATTATCGAGGATTTTCTTAATCTCCTCGATAAGGATTATATCAGGGTAGTATAGAAAGGCGTTATTAATATAAGCCTTCGCCTCGTCGATCTACTAGCACTAGGCTATAGGGCTAGGGCAGCCCTTCTTAGGAGTCTTATAAGGGGTAGTAGCTATAGTTTTAGCTAGGGTAGGCTCCTCGATATTAGTAGTAGTGCTAGTAATAATATAGACTAGCTTAGTAGCCTAGGCATTGTTATTCTAAATGTTATTAGCGTTATTATTAATAACCTCCTTGCGTTAGGTCTTAGTATCTATAGTAAAGAAGTTCTTCTTAGCTACCTATTTACCCTTCTTATAGTCCTTATAGGACTTCTTCTTCTTAGTAGCAGACTTATAAGTCTTAACTAGAGTACTAAGGTTAATACTATAGTTACTAACTTAGTTATTACTACCTTAGTTATCGCTACCTTAGCGCAGGGAGACGGGGTTAAGCACCTCGTTATTCTAGGGGTTAGTACCCTCGTCTTAGCTACTACTATTATTAGATAGGTGAGAGGATAGGACCTTATAGTTATTAGTAACTTCCTTGCCTTTAGAAGCTATTATTGCAGTAGTATTAGTTAGGCTAGCGTTTAAGAGGCTATATTTAGCAGGTTAGGATAATATTATTGCTTATTATAGGAGAGAAGTAAATAAACAAAAAGTATAGGCATGCCTAGATAAAAGTAGGCAAGTATAATAAATAGAAAGGAAGGTATAGAAGGAAAAAAAACATTTTTATAATAGGGGTTAGTAAGGAAGGTGCATAAAAGTTAGTACCCTCTGCTCCTTCCTATTTATTTTAATATAAGATAGAGAGATCGAGGGAAGAGTAGTTAATAATAAGAAATAGTAATAATAAAGGGAAAATTTATAATCCTAATATTAATTCAGGGTATATATATTTATCCTATTAAAAGGATAGGAAAACTATTTAGTTATATACGAGGTGTGCGCCTTCTTATAGCTCTTTTAGTATCCTAGTTAAGAGGGAATTTAGCGTTATACTCGTTAATAAGATTATTAGTATTAGGTAATAGGGAGTCTCTTTATTCCTAGGTATTATCTTTTATTATAAAGCCTTTCTATTGGATAAGGTATTTAATAATAGGTTTATAACTCCTCTATAAGATTCTTCGTTTAATAATATAGTTAAGTTCCTACTCCTTATTACTATTAACCTTAATAGGCTTTAGTAGCTAAGTCTCGTAATTAAATAGGTCTTCTCCCTAGGCTAGCTTATATAGCTAGGCTATAGAGAGGATTAGGTGAACCCGCTAGTACTTAGGAATATCTAACTCATAGGCGAGAAAACTAATAACACGCTTGATTTAGAAGGGTCCTATCTATCTAGAGGTCTATTTGCTATTATATTATCCTAATAAGTAGAATCCTTTGCTAAGTTATATCTAGACTTTATCCCCTTCGTTAAAAGTTATATTAATATAGTAGTTATTATATCTCTCCTTATATGAGGCGTTCGCTATATTAATAAGTAGTAGTGCCTCCTTTTGATATATCTCCCTAAGGATAATAAGGCTCTTAGTTAGGGTGCTTATTTATATAACTATATTAAGAATACTTCGTAGCTTAAATCCGAGTATAACCTTATTTAGTAATTATCTAATTATAGTAGATAGGGAGTTATTAAGATTATGCTATAGGGCAGGTAGTACGTCGGTCTATAGTATATTAGGGGATTTAGATATATAGAACTATATTGCGATTTTAGCAGTCTAGTTTATTCTTTTGCTCTGCCCGTCTATCTAGGGGTAGTATGCTATTAAGAGGAGGAGCCTAATATTAAGGGCGTTAAATATCGCATGCTATACTATAGAAATAAACTTAGGATCCCTATTGCTAATAATATAATATAGAATTCCCTAGTCTAAGAGGAAAAATGCGCGGAGTAGGACTATTACCTACTCTTTTGCTCTATAGGTCGAATATCCTGCTAGAAGGATTACCTTCTTCGAGAATTTATATATTACTATTACTAACATATCTAACTCCGGGAAACCTAGCAGGGCGTAGGGACTTCTATAGGATAGCACCTTAGGTATATTAGTAACGAAGTCTATAGTAATAGTATTATAAGGGATATCTATAACGGGGATAGGTTATAGCTATCCTAGTAGCCTTTAGCAGTCGATTTAGTTCTCTTTGCACTAGTTATAATAGGCGATATATTATTATATAAGCAACTTCTTATTATAAAACTAAAAAGTCGATATTTCTATTATTATATAGTCCGCGCTAAAGTAGTATTTTTTATTATAACTAAGGCGGAGAATCGCAGGTACTGACTTGCACGGGATATAGAGTCTCTAGGTGCTATTAGTAGCTATATAAAGAATAAGCCCTTCTAGCGATAGACTCTAAGGAGTTATTTAATAGCGTTTTAGGGCTCTTTTAGCAGCTCTAGCGCTATTTTCCTCAGTAGTAGCATTAAATAGTAACTACTACTTACCCGGTTCCTTCTGCTAAGATCGGAGTTATTTAAGAATTTTGCTATACCTCGTATCGTTAGTATAATTATCTATAATCTTAGCAATAAAGTCCTCTAAAATGCTTATAGTTATCTCCCCTATTGCTCTATAGGCTTATAACTTCTTAGCTAACTAGTTAATTATACTTATAAATCCTATATCGTTATTATTATTACTATAGGTTATTTCTATAAGAACGTCGCTATCTTCAAACCTATTAGCTCGTCCTGAGGCTATAAGCAATAGCAGGCGCGAGAGGGCATCGGGGATAATATTAAGCTTCTCTAGTATATAGGTAATATTAAGGTTAAATTGCAATAAGTAGTTCGTAGTGCTCGCAAGCTATAGGTTAGCCTTATTAAGGTCTATAGTCTATAGCAAGGTATATATAAATATTCCCTTTATAGCTACGTAATCTATAAGAATTTATATAGGGTGCTTATTCGATTGCACGAGCTTATAGAGCTTCTTTATAGCCTATACTACTACTACTACCTCTACCTCTATAGCGAAGTATCGCTTTTCTAAGAGCGATATAACCTTAGATAGAAAAAGCACTAGTTAGACGTAGATTTATATAATATCTTTGCTAGGTATATTAGTACTATTCTATAGAATATCTAGTTAGAATACTATAAGCCTAAAGCTACTTTTGCAGGCATTAACCTTATAAAATATAAGCTTATTTAGGTTATAGTAGTATCTTATAACCTAGTTATAGAAATTCACCTAGAGGGCGTTCCACGCTTCTTGCTCGCTTTATATTAGCTTAAATAACACCTTTTGGACCCTCTTTATTCAGACTGCCTTTAATAGACTATTAGGAAGTATATTTTTATTACGGAGTTTCGTAGTAAGACGGGTCTTTCTATCCTATAGTAGTATTATAATAATATTATACTAGGGTATATTATATTATAGCTATCTAGCTATCCCGAGGTATCTCTCGATATTATAGAGAGTTTTCGGGAAGCGGAGGTTCTTAAAAGCTGCGATTCTATTCTCTATTCGTTTAATACTATTAGTATTTATAATATAGCTAAGGAGTCTTACTTTAGGAAACCCTATAAAGGACTTCTTAGGTCTAATATAAAGGCGGTTATTCTCGAAGAGCTTGAGAATAATATCGATATACTAGAAATAGTCCTCGTTATTATTACTAAAAATAATAATATTATTGATATATACTCGAGCAAAGTACTAGTAGTTATATAAGAGGCGATCTATGAAATGCTAGGCGTAGGCTAGCGAGTTCTTAAATCCTATAAGGATAATATTAGAAACCTCGATACTATAGGGACTTATTACTACTATCCTATTGTAATATCTCGAGTAGATTAGCAGTTAGTAGAAGAACCTAGTAGCGTTAAATATCGTTATATATTTCTTCCCTCTGAGGGTATCTATTATATTATCTTAGTCGGGAAGCGGGTATATATCTGGGATAGTAATTCGGTTAAGAGGGCGGAAGTTAATAATAACCCTGCCTTTTTTTATACTATTAACTACTCGCTATACTACGAAGAGCGGATAGACGACTAGGATTAGCCTATTACCCTATACTATCTTGCTGTTGGTATATATCTTGCTATAGATATTCTTAATAACTTCGAGGTCTTTAGCGCTAAGGGGGTAAGGCTTTACTATAGCCTTCTAGTTTTGCTACCCTTTAACGAGCTTAATATATATATATTAGTCGTCTAGCATAGGTATAATCCCCTTGTTATAATAGACGTCTTAGTTATCGAGGATTTCCTTAAGTCTACTAGTGAAAACCATATCCTAATTATAGATCTCAACTCTATCCTTGCTATATATAACTAGGATATCTTTTAGCTTAGATATTCCATAAGATAGAATATTATCCGCTCAACGAGGCGGTCCTAGGCCGGATTCAGCAGGCGGGGTTATAAACCACGCGCTAGCCGCTATATTACTCATAGCCCTATTATCACACGCCTTTTAGTGATATAGTCGGCTATCACGTGGTATTCCACATGACCACGGTTAGGCTCAACGCCTATCCTTTAAGTAGGAGACTTCTAGCAGATAAGCTTAGAAGGCTCGGCTATTATAGAATATATTACGATATACTTATAATTACTTATTATACTATTTATTATTATTCAGGCTTATATTGCTCTTTTCCTTATTTTACTCGCAGTCTTAGCGACCCCTATTATAGCCCTAGGCTAGTAGGAAGACTATGATATTTAGTAGCACGACCTATTCTTTTTTTCCTTATCTAAGACCTCCCTTATACTATAAAGACTTATAATAAGGTAGAGGACTCGGACTTAACCTCGAAACCCCCTCCTAAAAGTATTTATATACTAAAAAGAAGGAAGTTAAAGAAGTTAAAGAGATAGAGGTCTTAACTATCGACTTATATAGCTAACTATTCGAGTTTAACGTTAAATTAGTATAGTAATCCCTCTCTTATAGAGGAATATTATAATATAGGAGATATAGCTAGAATCGGATATTATAATAAGGCTTATAGGCTCTATAGTTTCTAGTAGGCTTATAAGGACTATAACTTTACCCTCGGCCTTAGCGAACGATTTTATAACTAGATAGCGAACCTTGCTTCTCTTGAATAGGATAATAACTATATACCCTATATAGATATTGTTAATATAGGCTAGAAGGCAAAAGCTAATCTATGATATTACTAGATACTTAAGCCTAATAACTATATAACTACGTTAATTAGTATTATTAATATAATCGTAGCTATAAGGGATATTCTAGCAATAGTAGTACTTTTTATGCCCCTATCTAGAGAGGAAAGCCTTTATAGAGCCGGCGAGAGAATCACCCTTCTGCCCCCTAGAGATAAAAGAGTTATAACTCCTATCTAGTCTAGCTAGTTAGATATTAAACCCCTAGGACCTCCTATTAAGGCAAGAGCTATAGTAGATAATATTTATAATAGGAGCAGAAAAAAACCTAAACTATAAGTTATAGCGCTAGAAGATACTATTATAGGACTAACGGAGCGAAAAATCTATAGAATACTATAAATTCTTCACGATACTACTATACGTCTGCTAAAGTAGGATATATTAGCAGGGAGGACCTAGCTGCTATAGTAGAATTTAGCACTACTACCGATATTTTTACTATTATCCTAGGGGCCCTACCTAGAGCTACTAGCCTAGGGTGTCGAGGCTTTACTCCTTTGAGTATTTAGCTAGCTCGAGGCTAATACTAGGGCGCTATAGCCCGCAGGATCTCAATAGGAAGGTAGATTTACCTAATAATATAGTATTTTTTAGCTAGATGCTAATAAGAAGTATAGCATAGAGCCTATCTTTTATAACCGGGATATTCTATATTATAAGGAGATAGATCTATAGATCTCTAGCCTAGATGCTAAAACTACTAGCCTAGCTATAGCTTTAAAGATTATATAGAATTAGAGCTCTCTACTATAAGGGAAAGCACTTAGCTAGTAGGAATACTAACTCGGGCTAATTAAATAATAGAACTACCTCTACGCGGGATATTACAACCTATGCAACGCTATTAGGAGACGTTTTATATTAACCTAATAGGAGTTTATCTAATAGATTGCTATATATAGGTTTACTATAAAAAACCTCAAGGGAGATAGAGATATTTATAACTTTACCTAAAACTATTTTAAATATAATAGAGCGTAAATAGGACTAATATCTATAGTTAGCTAGCTATTAATAATCTTCTATAATATAATTAACCTAGAGCTTTAGTAATTCCTAGACGAACTAACTACTAGTAATACTCTCGAGGATTACCTCAATATAGCTAAGGAAAAACGCAAGGCAGTTTAGCGCAGACTCTAGGCGCTAATTAGCATTAACTATATATCAGAAGAATCTAACGATATAATATAGACTAATAACAAGGGATAATAGACTAACTGAGACTTCTAACGGGATAATTATAATAATCTGCAACCCTAATAATATTATTAACCTTAGTAACGCTTCTAGCGCTCTAATAACTATTAAAACTAGAAAGATCGCTACCTATAGAACTAGCTATGGAGAAACCTAGGTTTTCAATATTATGCAAAATATAATAGACCGGGATAGACTGACATAGATGCCTATTATATATAGGAGGATTATAATAATAACTATAATATCGACGACCTTATTAATAGCAGCTATATCCTGCTAGATGTATAGGAAGTCCCCTACGATTTAGCTACCCCATCGGAGCAACCGCATAAAGAGGAAATAGCAGGCTGGACGAACGGACGTTGTAGTTATAGCGAGAAGCCTGCTAGCGATCTCCCTAACTACTTCGGTTATAGACTCTGCTATATATTATATTAATAATATAGTAAACTTCGTAGGTCTCGTTGCGATTCCCCTAGCGAATAATACGCAGGTATTACTTAAGAAAAACTAAATTATTAATACCTAGGTAAAACTAGTGAAACGAATGATACTAGCTAAATAGATATATCTCCGCCTTAATATAAAAAGCAACGATATAGCTAGCCTAGAGGAAGTCTATATCGATATAAGCGCCTTAATAACTCTAGTTAATAGGAATTAGGTGCTACGCTTTGCGCGGAATCCTATATTTTAAACGATTAAACTATAGAGGATAAATATAGTAGATTTAACTTTTTAGGTAATAGAGCAGGTTATATTTAACTTCTATATCCTAGGTACTATTAGCGACGTGGAGATCAATAGCTATGTTATTATTATAGCTAGAGTTATAAATCCCCTCGGAGCGAATCTTCTATTAGGAATACCGTTCTATAAAGATGATAAGCTAGTTATAGACTTTAATAAGGGTATAGTTAAGTTCCGCTTAGTATATAGAATATAATATCTAGTTTAGTTCAGGAGATAGCATTTAGTAACTAGACGAGTTAATAACGCCTATACTATAGTTATTCCCCTGCAGAGCGACGTATTTATTATTACTAGCTTTATCAACCTCCCTAAGTTAAGCTAGCAAGGCTCTAATACTTAGTAGTTTTAATCTAGTTATATAGGCATAGTTAATATAATAGTTATAGCAGATAACCCTAAGCTTATCCTCATGCGAAATATAACGGATAGGCTAATAATAATCCTAAGAGGATAGCAGCTAGGTTATATTATTCTAATAGAAGTAGAGGAAACTACTAACCTTATTAACTATACGGATATCGTTACCCTTATAGGAGGAGAATCAAACTCGCGCTAGTTCTCATAATCTGAATTCGATAGGGCTATGAGTAATATAGCAGCTAGCATATAGTTTATAACCCCGCTTGCTGAATCTAGCCTAGGACCGCTATATTAAGCGGATAATATTCTATCTTATGGAATATCTAAGCTAAAAGATATCCTAGTTATATATAGTAAGGATAGAGTTAAGATTTATAATTAGGATGCGGTTTTTGCTAGTAGACTTAAGAAAATCCTCGATAACCGAGACGTCTATTATAATAAGGGGATCGTACCTATGCTAGATAACTAATATATATATATATTAAGCTCGTTAAAGGGTAGTAAAACTAGAAGGCTATAGTAAAGCCTTACCCCCTTAGTACTAAAGACCTCGAAGTCGTTAAGAATATCTATAGCAAGATGCATACCGACGGCAAGATAGTATAGGGTGATAGGCTAATCCTAGTCGTCTATCCGCTCTTTATTATATAGCGAGTAGTTAATAGTGTGAAAAAAGGCAAGGTTGTTATTAACCTTCGCCCTCTTAACTAAATCACTATCCTAAATATATACCTGCTTCCTAACTAAGACGATATAATAGATACCCTCAGAAGGAAGAAATATATAATAATATTTAACGCTACTAGGTTCTTCTACTAACTGCTAATCTACTCGAGATATTGCAATAGGATAGTAGTAATAAGTCCCTGCGGTATCGAGGTTTCTAATATTATCCTCATAGGATTTAAAAACTCGCTAGCCTACGCCTAGCGTTTTATAGATCGCCTCCTATATAACTACTAGCACTTTGCTCGAGCATATATTAATAATATTATTATTTTTAGCAATAATAACGAGGACTATCTCTAGTATATTAATATTATTCTCAAGCTCTTTAAGAATAACCGCCTTTATATTAAACCTAAGAAGTCCTTTATAGGGTTTCCTAAAGTAAGACTCCTTAGCTATATTATAAATACTAATAGTATTAAACGAAT
>JAOQIF010001442.1:2283-17490 GCA_026260285.1 Colletotrichum sansevieriae
CCCCCCCCCCCCCCCCCCCCCCCCCCCCCCCCCCCCCCCCCCCCCCCCCCCCCCCCCCCCCCCCCCCCCCCCCCCCCCCCACAAGATGGTAAGGTAGTGTGTACGAAGTATTCGGCGGTGGGCGATGCACCATGTGGGCTGGATGAATTGGGGTGGAGGTCGTGGGTGCGATTTGGTCCGTGTTGATGCTGCGGGTGGAAACGACCAAGCCTAAGCCCCGATATGTACCCGGAAGGTACTAGCGTCGTATCTCGGCGGATGAGCGGGCACGCCTTTCCTTTTTTTTCTTCTTTTACCTCCTTCCAGTTTCTGTTCCCAGTGTTTCCTGTACAATGTGAGAAGCTCTTCAAGTTCCAGACTTCAGGTCTTCTTTGAAGCTGGCAGCAGCACTGGACGGGATGGAACCCTGCCACCGCAAGCTGGTATCCTATACTCATCAGGCCAGAGCAGATGCAACCTGAGCTGCGGTCTACACTACCGGGGGTTTCTAATTCTTCTGGGTGCGAGTTTGCTCGGCTCTTTAGCGTATCTGCGAGGCAGAAAGCAGGGGGTTAGGAAGAAACGCGAGAGACGAGCCCAGTCGAGAGGAAATATTGGGAACGGACACAACGAGTGGTGAAAAATGCTACCCAAATTGACCGAATACGCGGGCCTGCTTCTGAACTATTGAATATCACCCTGTCGACTCTTGCACACCGTGCATTCATCACCGAAGAGCAACAGCGCAGCGCATCGCATCGTTCACTCATGGCAAACGAAACGCGAGTTTTCGCCAGAAGAAACTCGGCATAACTAGAGAAGCAATCTTTTTTGGTATCTGCTCTATGACTGGGAGAGCAAGGCAAGACAAGACAATCCTCGGACAACCTGTCACTTAGTCTCCAAAGACAAGCAAGCAGTGACTGAGACAGAAACACATCAAACCAAGTCACAGCCGGGCTTGGATTAACGAATGTTGACGCAACGCGAGACAAACATCGCGGACTCGCACACAGACTTTTGACGAAAATGGGAAATAAAAATTCTTTTGTTCTTCAATTTTTTTTTCCCTATGGCTGGTCGTCGAAACAATCTTCAGTTAGACATGCTGGCTTGTTCCCTGAGCTCGGATCATAAAGGTAATGTTTCCTAATACATGGCAGGGTGACGTTGGACGCCGGCGGATAGCAAGAGCGGCAGTTGGTCTTGTCTGGTTGGCCGTGCCTCACTCTCACTCTCATTCTCTGACAAAACAAACGCCCTCCTCCTCTTTCTTGCAGAGGTCAGTCATATCATCCCGGCCATCTCATCCCATCGCCGCATCCCGACTTACATCTGACGTTCCTTCCCTTGTGCTGCCGTTCGCTCGCTTCTTCCGGTTTAAAATCAGCCGAAACCTACCTCTCGTGGCAGCCCTCCCCGTGCCACACTGCCTATCCAAGGCAAGATCGACTCGGGGAAAAACAAGAGTGTCGGGCTTGGGAAACTTATTCAGAGCATGTTTTACCAGGCACATCCAGGAACGGCCGCCGTCGTCAGTGGTCACACAGATGGTCGATCAGATGGTGCCATTGCGCCCATTGCATCCTGGCGGGTGGTATTTCCCGATGATACTGGGGGGTACCATATGGATACTCGTCCACACACTGGTGCCAAAGAATACGGGAGATGGAGATGGAGGGCGACATGGCCAAGGGAGATGTTCTCGTCGCTCGCAACTAAAAACAGCCGTCCCAGAAGGCCACTGGAGCATGGAGCATCCTCTCCAGGAGAAGGAGCCCTGCCGCGAGTTGCCTCTCGGAGTCGTGTTGCGTTGTTATTGTTAATGTTCCTGGCCACTTGCCAGGGTGGCCCGGCTCAACGGCCACTCACCGTGACGACAGGTGCTAATTTAGGTGTCAATGGATGTTCGTCTGGTGGATATAGTGGAGCTGGCCCTTGGCAGGGAAAGTCAGTTCCCACCGCCTTGTGCTCGGGTCGGCTTGCCGCTTCACTTCCACTTCGACTGACATGGAACTGTGGGAACCCGCCAGGTGCCTGACCCAGTACTTGTCTCCTCACATTTCAGGGACTCCTGCTTGTCCACTCACTTCGGTCCTGCGGAAAACGCACTGGAACGAATGGGGTTCGTCTCCTCCAACAGTCTCCAACTATTGCAACAACATCTGATCTGATGGACAGGACACAAGGCAAGGGTAAGGGTAAGGGTACCTGAGGGTGCTTCGTGTATCCATTCCCGTACACTACCACAGTACGTATGGCAAGGGCGGCAATTCTTTACCGCAGGCGGTAAGTTTCCGTACCTAAGGTATATGAGAGGCAAGCTTCAGCTTCAGACCCGGTCGTTCTTCGCGACGCACGATTCTCGCTCAATTCAGTTTATGTGCAATGTGAAACAAAATGGCCCAGTCGTCGGTTTCCAGAGTCTCAGGATGGACGCCTTCCCGCTACCCCCAAACTGCTGCCAACTGCAAATTCAAAGATCAAGCCGCCCGCCCGGCCGCCATGAGGATCCAAAAGCGAGAGAGAGAGAGAGAGCATCGACAGCGCCCGTCCATCAAAATCACCAGCCCAGTTCAGTGACATGGACCGCGCCACGTCCCCGGTGGATTTTGGATTTGCCGCATCATGCTACGCCGAGACCCCTAGCGTCCTTAGCGTCCCAAGCGTCCCTAGTTTCCAGTGACGTGCTAACCCCCCTCAGCCTCAACCAGGCTAGATACTGAAGTATACTACCTACTGTATGTAGTACTAGCAGATTGTTTCCCTCCTCGGAACGGTCCCTCTCCTCGATGTCCCGCATCATCATCAGCACATCAGCACCAGCACCAGCATCAGCAGCGTCCTCACATTCACATTCCTTCAAAAGCTGGAGCTTTCCTTTGTTCTTACCCCAGACTCCCGGCAAGAGATCAATCCGGTGGAGCATACCATCCAAGACCGAAGGCGAAGGTGGGAGCCGCTGCAACTGGTCGTCCGCCATCCACTATCGCCCTTTGCCGTACAGTTGCGCTGCGGCACCTGTTCCTGTTCCCTTTGTCAACTGATTTGATATTCACCACTGAAATAAGGTCGAGACCCCCAGACTACCACAAGCGCAACCAAACCACAACCGTCAAGTCGACGTCAAGGTCTGGCCATCGCTCACATCGCTGCTGGGCTTTGGACTTTTTTACTGTCTGCTTCTGCTTCTGCTTCTGCTCTGGCCGTCTGGTCACCGTCATCCCACCCGACCGGTTCAAGCCTCGATCGAAGGCATCTTCCGCATCTCGGGTTCGTCTTCTGCGGATATCTCGATCTGACTTACCTAACTTCCACCGCCGCTTCAGGTATCCGGGATGTACCTGACTTGGCCGCAACCAGCGCCCCGCTTCATGACGAGGCACCACATGGATAGACTGAACAAGCACACCATCCATCCGTCCACCCATTTCATTTCATCCCATCTCATGCGCGCCATTACACGCACCACACGAACTGCTCCTAATGCACCTCGAGCAGTGGGCGTATCCCGACCAAAAGCCGTTGATGTGCCCAGGCGTCCAAGAGTCCGTCCACGTCCAAACCTACCGTACCTTATTCTCTTGGCACTCGTTCTTGTTAGCGCGACCCCCCAAGGTCTTTTTTCCGCCATTCTTGCATGACACATCCTGCGTCCCCAGCGACAATGCGCCTGCCATACGTCAGATCATCCATCCATCCCCTATTCCCGTCCTGTTCGTCCCAACACCACCACACGGCTCCCCTTTGCACCGTCCCGACTCCGATGCTACGGGATGCGCTTGCGCTACCCGTCCCACACCAGTCAAGTCGGCTGCCTTGCTAAAGTACACAACTGAGCATCCCGAATGTCAGTGCGTGCAGCTTCGTCTTCGTGAACCGTGGTTTTGTGGCCGTATCCGTGAACCTCCCCATTACCAAAAAAACTCGGCGCAACGAAACGCACCATTCGTCCCAAAGCTCCTCCCTTCATCCCACCACGTCACAGGCCGCCGCCGCTCAGGCTCCATTCCATAGTTGCCGGTCGAGTCCGTCGATTGCTGCAGTTTGCACAGTTGGAAAGCTCGACATCACACGTGAAGCTTGCGCACGCCGAGACCGAGAGAGATTCTGACGGAACGAAATGTCACCCCAGTCCGGAAGCGACCGGGTCACGATGCCATGATCAAGAAAATCAGGGTCCAGACGCGGCAATGAACTGCCGTTGCCGGACTTGGACGGTTTATAAAGCCAGATTCATGAACTCGTAAACGAAGTCCCTTCTCCTGCAACAAAAAAAGTAACGCGTCCGAGATGTCCCCGAAGATGGTCCAGATCGTCAAGGGTTCCCAAAGGGCGACGCCATATCGGCTGCCCACAACTCTGGGTCGATCTTAATCTCGTCGGCGTATGCCACCGAGTCGGCGGGACCGCAAAGCCTCTCCTGCCCACTGGGGGTTCAATCTCTCGCTCTTCCTGTGTGCCACCTATGGGTAGAACAAGACGTGCGATGCTCAGCAATGAAGCTCAAGGACGAGCCAAGCTTTGACGAACCTCATTCTGACACCCGGTTGAGAGCGCCCGGCAAACATAAAGTGATTCCTTGGCACGCGGCATCTGACCTAGCCAGCAATATCACGATTCTCAGTACCATTACCTGAGCCAGCGGCTGAAGGAGAAGACCAAGGTACTTCGCTACCTTGGATAGATGGCTTCGGTCAACAAGCACCCATCAGAGGAGATTGAGAGGCAGCTTTCAACAATCGCCGCAAGCGGCAATTACATGAAAGCCACGAGGGGCATGCTAGCGATTCTCTAGCAGCCCCGTCGTCCATTGGGACCCGCAACCATGTCGTCTGAGCGCTGCGTCACACAGCCATGCCCGAACGAGCCATCTTCCTTTTCATTTCCCCTTCTCATCCTCGGGACGTGGAATGACGAGATGCAGAGAGGAGGGAAAAAAATGCAGAATGCAGACGCGATGCACATCCTCCTTCAGCCGCGGCAGCTGATCGCTGTTGGGAAACAGAGTGGCGGGTGGTCTGCAGAACTGTCAGCAGTGAAGCCTTCTTTTCTCTCTCATCACGTCAACATCGTGCATTGCCAGAAGAAGCTTGGATGGAAGTATACAATCGACCCTCACTGACGATCCGCGCGCGTGCTTTAGCATCTTGTTCACGCACGCGGCGCCCCGAAGATCACCCTGCAAGCTGTCTTTGCCTTTCTCCCACCCCAGACCCACGCGATGCACGCACGCACTTTCCTTCTCAAAAGTTTAGATCTCTTCCTCTATCCTCGTTTGCCCCGCCTCCCCCCTTCGTGCATTTGAGCCGGCTCCCGTCCAATCAAATCCGTCCCGGACCCCTCCCAGCCTCCGACCGGGCGGGGGGATTGCCGGAGGTCGCGGCAGAGCTTCGTCCGGTCCGTCCGGGGCCCCGGGGTTGCATAAAAGGCTGCCAGGTGGCCTGTCTCCCGTGCGAGCGGCAGCCTTCAAGTGAAGATCCCTGAGAAAAAGCCGAGGCGTGCGCGAAAACCAGCCAAAACCTACCTCAAGACAGCTGGCAAGGAGGGGAGACAAACAAGGCAATGCTTGAAATCCGAGAGGTCGGAGTTTGTGCGCTGGCCAACGTTGGCGGAAAATGTCCAACTCACATCCGTTGGTGACTTTTAACCGAGCTGTTCTGATGATGCATCATGTTTTTTTTTTTTTTGTTTCCCACCTCCGGCGAGTTGAAGCCGAGCTGAATTCAGCCCCCGATCGCAATCTTAAACTTCACCCTGGCAGCTCCAGTCACACCAAAGCTCGGCCTTGAAGGATGCTGCGCCATGCCCAGAAGATGAAGAAGAAGAAGGAATGAAAGTTCCGTTTCGTTGCGGAGCGGTAAGCCGTAGCCTTTTTTTTTTTTCCTTAAACCGCCGAAAAGCTTTCGCTCGTTCCGCTCAGCAACGGGGTAAGGAAGAAAAAAAAAACCCTCCACAGCGAGTACTAGGAATCTTTGGTAACGAGGAACAAACAATCTTTTTTTTTTTTCCCCTCTCTTTTCGTAGATGCCTAGTATTCTCCTCCTCCCCACAGTCCCTGCGTATCCTGCCAAGCAACGCCATGCATCGTATTCGAGAAAAAGGAAGAGAGGCAGCCGAAAAGAAAGAAAGGGCCAAGAAGCCCACCGTCCCCAAAAATAGGGGAAAAAAAGATTGTCCCGCGAAATTTCCAATGTGGGATGTCGGACAAGAAGAACGAACACAGACCATTTTTTTCCCTTCCTTTCTTTTTTCCAGCCCGGTCTACGGGTCTGTCCCAAGGCCGCTTCGTATTATCCCACTCAAACTTAGCTAAGATCGACGATATAATTGGAGTGCTTTTTTCCTTTCTTTGCAGCTGTCAGCACGCAGGGGGGTGAGCTGTTATCAGAGCTGTCGTCACATCACACGTAAAACATACTGCATCCCGCGCATAGCCCTTTCTCTGGGCTTTGCTGCATAAGAGGCGCCATTTCTCTCCAATCGATGGTGGACGGGTTTGCGCCTTCCCCCCTTCTGCTCCACCGGAGGAGGCATCGGGTTCAGCTCCGAATTTATTCGCAGGCCTCCTTTCCGCCCCTCTGCGTTTCGCGGCAGGCAGACAAGATTACATGCATCCTGCAGGATGCGTTTGCCGGAGGCTCTTCTGAGCCAGCTTTGCTCGGGATTAGGTCAGAGTTTTTGGGATCCTTTCCTGAATGGCTGTGAGGGATGAGACGAGGGGGAGCTGTGCGCCTGCAGCAGCGTGCGTGTGATATTGGGAGGGATTGCATGATCATAGCATATGCAGGTGCAGACTATCGTCGATTTGGCGTTGCTGTGACGAGACAGAGGCTGTTTCTGACATGACTTTAGGCACATGGATTGTGAGGCGGGCTTTCTTGTTGCCCCCTTTCCCGGGTTTAGTTGCTGGAAGTGGTGTGGTTTTCACCTTCAGAGGAGAAGTGTGTGATGAAAAGTATTTGCGACTGCGCTGTGAAGTAATCACCAGAACCAAATGCGTTGGTGAAAAGGCCAGCATTCCTGCGGTATCAGATCAGTCAAGGCGAATCAGGTGATGTGAGATGACTTTACAGGTGCCAGCAGCCTCGCGTCTGCGTGATCACCTGGATAAATGCCATTGTTGGAGCGAAGAAGAGTTCTCTTGGATACGATATTTTTCCAATCCAACAGTTGCCGCGAGATATTCATGTTGGATGGAACGTTGAGATCACTGCTTGGCTCCCACGGAATGAACTCTCTCTCCCAATTTCAAGTGCTTCGTATGAGTTATCAGCCGCAGATAGTTTCTGTCATGTTTCCATCCCTGGAGATATTTCAACTGGAGCCAGTTTTCAGGGAGCGAACCTTTCATCCAGAACAAAAACTCACTCGTCCATGTTCGCCGTTATCGGTTGGGTAATGATCGTTTGTATCTCATATACTAGAGGCAATCGGGCGCGAGTAATTCTACATTACTCGTTCCTTCGAAGCATACAAATTGCGATGAGAACAAACGCCGACTTGAAGATAGGTTAACACAGCATCATGTCGTCAATGTCATTTCTCAAGTACCTGATCCGTTCTTCCATGTCGTTCGAGTATGACTCATGCCCCATTGCCGGTTGTAAAGTGTGCAAACCAGACCTTGATGAACTAAACAAACGAGAGACACATCAGCATGCCTGAACCTGCAGTATTGTCCTTTTATTGAAGAAGACGCTCATTCCCTGCGCGAACCTCCAAATCCTCTCAATCAGTGCCCTGCCAGCGACCTCACTCCTTGGCAACAACAGTGACTATAACACCTCAAGGTTAGCACCTTATGCAAGACGCGAGAAGCATGAAATCGGTCACATACCAGCAGACTGCTGAACGATCTGAGTGATCTGAGAAACCACGGCCTGGTCGATGAACTGGCCCAGGTTAAGCTGGCCGACACTCTGGATGAGGCCGAGGTTGAGGCTGCCCAAGTTCAGGGCGGCCAGGCTGACGTTGTTGAAGACGCCCTGCTGCTGGATGGCGAGCACGGTCGAAAGCTGCTGCAGCTGGAGCAGCGCGTTGATGTCGAAGTTCTGGGCGGCGAACAGGTTCTGGAAGGCGCCGAGGTTGAGGTTGTTGACCTGGCCGAGCTGGCCCAGGCCCTGCAGGTTGAGGTCGTTGAGGGCGAAGATGTAGTTCAGGTCGAGGTTCTTGAAGCCCTGGAGGTTGTTCAGCCGGCCGAGGTCGATGTTGGCGCGGGGCTCGTTGGCTATGGGAGCGGCGGCGGCGAAGACGGCGAAGGCCGAGACCAGGATGGTGGAGAAGCGCATCTTGTTTTGTGGTCGGGAGTTGGGTATACAAGATGTGGAGAGTTGGTTTTGATTAAAAGATATTACTATCAAGTTGAGCTCAGCTCTGGATGGTCCTGTAAGGATTGGTTCTGGTCTGGTTTTCGGCGGACCTTGAAAGGAGTGAAGTGAAGGGCGAGCCCAGCTATTTGGTGCGAGTTAGTCCTGGTGCGGTTTGCGAGATCTAGCTAGTGTGGATGTTCATACCTCTATGGAGAATTAATGAACGGGAATGAAGGAATCGGGGCGGAAGATTGACTTGTCTGCGTGATGTGTGAAGAGTTGGAAGGAAGGGAAATCGTCTAAAGGTCGGCGCTGTAAGACGACTTATATATCAAAGATGGATGAGGCGGCAACGCCAATTTCATGACACTTTGCGCAACCTACCGCGAAAGCGTAGGGAGTTCGGACCGTAGCCAAGAACGGTTCAAGTGAGACCGCTCGGATGAGTTGGGCATGAGATATCCGGGCTGTGTCAGATGCTGGGTGTTGCTGGAACGGAAGCCCGTTGGATCAAACGGGTTGGCAAGGGGGGAAAGGTTCGAAGCCTAGGGGTTCAGGAGGATGTATACAAGGCAGGGGCAAAGTTTCTTCGGATCAGCCAAGCGAGCCAATGGCTGGGTTTCTGATTTGGATTTGAAAGTAGAATTTCAGAGTGCCGGCAGCTTGGATTGTCAAAGGAAACGCCTATCCTCCTACGCATGCATTCCATTCCGACATAGGCCTGTCCCTTTTCAGGTTTCTGCTCCAGCTACCAGTATATTTCCGGCGTTACGATGAAAGCGAATTAAACCTGAGCCACTGAGACGATACGTGATCCGGCTTTCTGTGTGACCGAACCATAGAGAGTGAATGGCAAATAATAGCGAAAAGCAGAAACAGCCCGCACCATGATATGAACCCTGCAAGACGGAAGATTGAGGGCCAAGACAAAATAACCTTACTTCATGGGGCTAACGGATGCTCGGCCGATATGCGTCTCGGATAGGAACACGATGACTGGTATGGGGACGAACGTCACTCCGGAAGGCGACAAGGCGGTGGAGGATCGCCAAGTCGGCAGCGGCATCTTCCAGGCTTTTCGCTGTTTTGACAGCAAGAGAGGATGGGACAACAACGAGATCGACGACCAGGAAGACGAGGAGTAGGCGTTTCCGTACGCCCAGCGAAGATATCGATGTAGAAACTACCAGGGCTACGAATCACGAAGCACTCGGGATTGATGCTGGTAAATTTTCGGTTCCCTAAAACCCGAACATGCATTGTTTCACAATGGCGATGTTGCCGCCAGCCGGCGCGTACCTCCTCTGCTTGGGAAGCTGAGTTATATCTTCATAATAAAAAAAGCTCTGCGATGAAGACTGCACTGGACAGAACTATAGCCGACGAGACTGGTGGCCGTCTTGGTGTAAGGGAGCTCCGCATCGCAAGAGTCTCGCCCGCTCGAATACCGATCATAAGATTTACAACAGAGACGGGAAAGACAATAATTAAACGGCCATGGCATGCAATGCGGACCATGATGGTATGGTCCGTGGCAGTAGATGGCTGAGACGTGGTGTTCAGGTGGGCGACGAGGTTGGCGTTCGGCAAGGAAAACCCGTCCAAGGAAGCCTTGGATTGGCATGAAAACGAGGTGTCAATAGTGCCATCCGAATACTGAAGTGGAGAGACCCGCATGCCAGAATTGGACGACGTTAGTCAAATAGCGGTCCAGCATTAGGGTTCTCCGACATTCGAACATTGGACGACGTAACCTCGACGCTTGCGCAGCGGTGTAGAGCTGTGCAGATGGACCGCCCAGGCGGCGACACGGCGTCGAAGATAGCAGCAGGATCACAGGCCAACACGACGGCTTGTCAATGGAAGTTTGGCGTTGTAGGAAAGGCGGAGGCGATGATTGGATGGTGGCCGTTCAGCCGAGCAATGGATGGGGGAGGAAGAGGCGTCAGAGCGGCTCAACTAAGGTTTAGTGGCAGTTTAAGCGCGCTAGGTGGGTCTCACCTGTCAACTTCCCTTTCCTGGACCCGGTGATCAAGATGGCCCCCGCACCGCTTCCCTGCCTCGCTATTGGCTATGTGAACCCTCGCATTCCGACTGTTCTCCAGCGGGGCCCCTGGCGCAAAGTTGCAACGGTCTGGCACCGGGATCTCGTCTTCCCAGACCGTCCATGAGGCATCTACCCGCCAAGGCATTAAGCCATTGATAAAGGCGCGGTTGGCCAACGTCACCCGTCCATCCCGACCCCTTCTTTTGTCTCATCGCATCGTGACGGCTCGGACGTTGGGCGATGCCGTGGAGAGGAGGGTTGGATTGACGTTTGGCCGATGCAGGTCGCTACCAAACTTCGGCATGATCACGTTAGTGGGCGGAAAGGATTCCAGATGACATGCAACGCGGTTATTGGCTTGATCTTGTCTGTAAAGAATTCTCGTCATGTCTGCTCATGAGATACCTGGGCCACTCTGAAGGTGAGCGTAGCGAGACTGCTGGGCCTCGATCCTAGAGTCTGCGGATAAATCATCGATTGGAAACGCCCAGTTCTAATGTGTACTGGAAAAGCCTCGCCGTTCTCTGCATGCAAGCGCCCTGTCGGTTGGACGGTACACATTCAACATAAGCTTAAAGCTCACGTTAGCGCCAAGAGTCGGGTTCCAAGACCAGGATGCCCTGTCTGAAACCACGAACCGCCCAGAGATCAGCAGAAACGAGACAAAGTTGACAAGACAGACTGAGACGTCAAAGTCATGATAATTTGACAGATGCTCATCTTAACAAAATCCATTAAGCACATGCTAACCCTTATCTCCCAGGACGGCCTTTAGGTTTACGCCGCGACCCAGATCCGTTTCCCTGAGAGCACCCCTTTTCCGCTCCCGCCCTGGTCAGGACGTCTCCAGCAAGGTCTGGAGTGTGCTCTGAAGACTGAGGACTGACCAGTCACGCGGCGACGGTGTCATCGCATGCCGCACACATACAAGAAACGATGCTGGGAGCTCATTCTCCACCTAATGGGTGGAGAATCCCAATCACGTTTTGCTGAACTTGAAGCTCAGGGGCTCATTTACGACTTGCCACCCATGCCGGTCTGGATGCCGCTGACCACGATGCCCTGCTGCATGAGACCGACAAGCTGGACCGGGTTGACGAAACCAACAGAAGTGAGCTGAGCAAGCTGCTGCAGCTGGGCGAGCATGACTACCTGTTGCTGGGCCTGGAGCTGTGCAAGAGCGTTGACGTTGACAATGTTGTTGAGACCCATGGAGGCCAAGAGTAGCTGGACAACTTGGAGGAGCTCCTTGTTGTCGTTGTTGTTGTTGTTCTTGTTACGGTTGTTGCCGTTCCGGTTGTTACAATTGCGGTCGTTGCCGTCGCGGTTGCGCTGGTACTCCTCGGCCTTCTGCGCGGCCTCCTTAGCAGCCTTCTTGCGGGCCTTGTCAGCTTCCTCTTTGGCCTTGTCGGTGGCTTCCTCCTTAGTCTTCTCGGCCTCCATAGCAGCCTCCTCCTGCTTCTGCTTCTCCTCCTCAGTTTGCTTAGCAGCCTCCTCTTCGACCTTCTTCTTCTCCTCTTCCGCAGCAGCGTCACCACCCTCTGCCGGGATTGCAGCAGCAGGTGTACCACCTTCAGCAGGGGGATCTGTGGCGGGAGGAGCAGCCTCGGCGGGAGGAGCAGCGGCAGGAGGCGCCTCAGCGACGGGCGCGGCGGGGGCGGCAGGTGCCGCGGGAGCAGCAGCGGCTGCGGCCTCCTGGCGCATCGCAAGCTCCTCGCCAGCATCCAATTGCTTGGGGATGCTCAGGGCCGACACCAGGCCGGTAGCAATGAGAAGAATCATGGAGGACCTCATTTTGGAATGACTGTCGAGAATTGAAGAAAGAGAAGCTTTGCGTCTGTCAGACGTCGACCAATGCGCACGGGGAAGAGCTTGAGATACTTATTTTGGGTATCAAGGAACGACAGAGAAGCGCAGAAAGAATGAAAACAGAGCACAGCTGTTTGAAAGTCAGTCACTGATGTCCGCAAAACCAGGAGGAGGCAAACATGGTGTTTTCTTACCTCTTTAGGAATAGATTTCAAAGATGGGGTAGAGACACTGTCCTGAAGAGAAGGGATGAGGACCAAAACACCTTTCTGGATCGGGATCACGAAGACTATTTAACCTCCGGACGTTCTGGCCAAGACCACTAAGCATAAGTCTGGAAGTGGACCGTGGACCGGCGTTGGGCGACCGTCCAAAGAACCAAACATCACCCTTCAGATGGCATCCGGGATCACCCACTTGCCGTGACATGCCAATGGTATGTGGCGTCGAGCCCTCTCCTCTCCCCCCTCAACTCTCGAAGCAGCATCCGTCCCCACATCGTGGCCCAGCAGAAGATGGGTTCACGAGAATCCGGTCTCAGCGGTCCCCGCCAAGAAACAGATGGCACCCGTCAACCCAACTCTCGACCGCAAAGGCGCAGTGCGTCCCGGTCCCAGCTGTTCGTCATGATTCGCCGCTCGGCTGTCTCGACTGATCTGAGCCGTTCTTGGCGGCTAGAAGATCAGACCGCTCTGCCGCCCCCCTGGCGATATTCCTCCGCGCGATGAGTTCAAAGTGAACCTGCAACCGGAAATAAAGTTTTTGTTGGACTCTGGTCGTCGGTTACCCGTTTACAAAATGTCCCAAAAAAAATTCCTCTACGCCGAGGCGTATATCAGGGGCGTCCTGCTTCAGAAATTGTCTGCGGATGTCAGTCTTGAGTGCGGGAATGCGCGGCCGGTTTAGCAGCACAGATCGCCGCCCGAGTCTCTCCTGGCGTCTAATCATCCACGGTCGCCCGGGCGTTGAACGGAACACACTCGTCCCTCGAGGAAGGAAGCCTCGTGGCCTTGCAAAACTGCTATAGCATTGCTATGCAGTTGATTTTTCTTCTCTAGATTCCGGAAGATCGCACGTAGTCATATGCGCGGCGGAATAGCGATCCAAAACCCAAAATACGAAATTTGGAAGGAACGTAGAATCCTGGGCGATGATGCGCAGCGATCGCGACACATCCTGCTCATGCTAGATTACTCAAAGTAAGTCAATTATAATCTTGTGTCGACATTTCCTCGGCTATTTGCCAAGACGTCGAAATCTTGATCTCGACTTCAAGTTTCAACCCGTTTAACTGCGGCGCCCAGCTTCGCCAGGATTAGGCTGATGCGACCCTCCTACAAAGGCGGACTGCACCTGCGTTTCAGCAATGCCTGTTGGAAAACAACCTTGATTTTAGGACGGGTGCTTATTTAGACTTGGCTGGCCCCGACCAACTGCTCTTGAAGGAAGCGGGTGACGATTGAAGCAATTGGTGCGTGATCCTAGTCGCAGATACTGCTACAAGATGGGCGTGGGCGTTCTCCGCTGACTTTCCGGGTTGCGGGAAGATGGAGGATGGGAAGTAGCAAAATAAGGCAATTACCCCAGGAGCAAACCCACGCAATAAGAAGCGAGTCTCAACGAGCTCCCCGGAAATGTTGTTGGCTGGTACAGTCGCAGCTCGGAAACAATTACTGCTCAGATCAAGCCAGCTGCGGTTTGTGGGTTGAACAAGACAACACTCAGATTCTGTCTTTATCCCATCACACTTGCTCACTCGCTGTGATTGGACCTCAACATCCGAAACCGAGTCGACTTGCCGAGTCTTGAAGTTAAAGACGACAAAATGGAGCAAGTAAATGCCTATGATGAGACTGGGAGAAATCGGGCTTGCTGCTGCACCGCTCCGGCGAGTCAGTTGAACCATTTGCGACCAAAAGAGGCCGATACGCATTGGCCCGAGTTTAGGGCAACTGTTTTATGCTGCGAGCTGCGAATGCTTTCCTTGTGTGAAAAATCGTCAGAATCTTCTGAATTATTGTTCCAACTCGTGCTATTCATGTTATGCCGTTCCCGGGTTGCAGTCGCTTCAGTGCTATTACCACAACCGATGTCCGCCGCAGTCGCCGGAATGATTACGCCTTGTACTTGTCAAATCGCACCACAGAAAGGAAAAAGGTATCTTGGATTGTACAGTTTATCATATGTGTCGTCGCTGCTCGATTCTCGGCGTTCCCTATGCTTTGTTCGGCCCATGGAATCCCAGCCACTCGCCCATTATACCACCCGGCTTCGGTACGGGGCATTCCTTCTTTGGCCTCTCTTCTCTCGCTCGTAATGCCTCCTCATCGCCGACTTGATCGAAATTGACGATTCCGTCTTTAATCTCGGGGGTCTCACGACGCTTCCGCCTCCTCCGGCGACCGTCCTCCCCTACGATAATGTCTCCATCGGCGTATGCGACTCTGGGTGCCGGGCAGGGCAGTAGGTGTGGCAGTCCGACGACGAAGAAGCTGGCGACGACTGTGGTTGCGAAGAGCGATGAAGTCATTCGCGACCGTGGATGGAGGGGATGTGGTGGCATGATGGCGTCCTTTTTGTTTTATTTCTCGGATCGGGATCGGAAAGGAGGGCCGGTCATTCGTGCGGTGCTGGTGCAATGGGGCGTCAGCGAGCTGAAGACGGCCATGAATGAGTGAATTCAGAAATAAGTCCCACCTATGGCCAGAACATGCTCGCACGGAAGGGCGGAGGATCCGAATTGAGTCCCCTGACGCAGGCTGAGATGCGCGTCGTTGAGTGCCAACAGGCGATTTTCTCGTACACTACGAGTAGCGGTATTCGGGGCCCCCCTGTTCGGTATTCGGCACCCATTTAAGCCTATTCGGGCAGGCACTGCTGCGCAAGCCACAATACCACCCGGAATAACCCTTCCGCCGGGCGTAGGGGACCTACCTAAGTACTCCTCCTAAGCGCGAAATTATTGCAGCGCTCACTCTAATAATAACACATAACGCGTAATATATAGCAACCTCTCAGCAGCATAGCGCGCACGCTTTCAGAAGTACTTATAGCTAAAAC
>JAOQIF010001443.1:0-17489 GCA_026260285.1 Colletotrichum sansevieriae
TTTTTTTTTTTTTTTTTTTTTTGGGGGGGGGGGGGTCCCTTCCCCCGATACCGTATCTGCTTGGATCTGCATCCTCGCCCCCAAACTGCATTCCACAATCCAGCGTGGCACACCTCCAAGCCTTGCCGTATCTTTGTCTTCCAGCCTCAAGTCACCGACATGCCACCAGCGCAAATATGAGTTGGATAACTAAATGATGGGACCCGCTTGCTGACTCCTCGTGTTCTTTGAATGCTGCAGGCACCCCCAATACCGTGGGAATGTCCCTCTCTCGAAGCCCATCTCCTATACGTGGTGGCGGCTGGGCAAGCCCCGGCTTGACCATCAACACCAGCGGTCGATCGAGTCCGACGAGTAAAGGCTTCTCAGCTTCCAACGGGGCATCGATGCCTTGGGAGACCGCCAAAATGAGGTCTGCAGGCATGAACGGATACCCTTCCTTTTCTACACAGAACCAAGGCTTCTTCACACGACACATGCGCCGCATATCGAGCAGTCTGCCGCGATTCAACAACAGCCAGAGTCCGTACGCCGAGAAGGAGAAGCTGGGCAAAGGCTCATGGTCGACCCAGAAAGCGCCCTTGGGCGGAAGGATACGAAGTGTTTTTGCGCGCATGGGGAGGAAGAAGAAGTTTCGCTGGCTGCTACTATTCACTCTGCTGCTGTCTCTTACGATCTTTTATACGACCCGTACGCCAGGTTAGAGCCCTTCTGAAGGAGTTTTCCGTCATTGCTAACATTCCGACAGCTTTGGTTCACCACTGGCGAAGGACAATGGGTGGTGGACAGAAGTATGTCATCATTCTGGCAGCAAATATTGGAGGCGGAGTGATGGAATGGAAGGGTGCTCGCGAATGGGCCATTGAGAGGGACAGTGTGCGGAACAAGAAGAAGTACGCATATCGATGGGGATACGACCTCGAGATCGTCGACATGAGCACCAAGAAGCGATACGCACACGAATGGCGCGAGAGCTGGGAGAAGGTCGACTTCATCCGTCACGCTTTCCGCAAGTACCCCAAGGCTGAGTGGTAAGAAGTCTGCCTGTATAAGGAGGGTCTGAACTAACGACTTGTCGTAGGGTCTGGTGGTTGGATCTCAACACCTACATCATGGAGCTGTCATATCCCCTGCAGAACCATATTTTCAACGACATCAGCGAGCACGTCTACCGCGACATTAACGAGTACAACCCGCTGAATATCTCGCATCCCTTCACTGATCCCTACCTCGACGAAGAGTCAAGAAGCCCAATCGGTGATGGAAAGTCGGAGTCTGTCAATTTAATATTATCTCAGGACTGCGCCGGCTTCAACCTCGGATCTTTCTTCGTGAGACGAAGCGCCTGGGCCGATCGCATGCTCGATGTCTGGTGGGATCCCGTCGCCTATGAGCAAAAGCACATGGAGTGGGAGCACAAAGAGCAGGATGCATTAGAGCAGATGTACAGAACCCAGCCTTGGATCCGGAAGCACACTGCTTTCCTCCCGCAGCGCATGATCAACAGCTTCCCGCCCGGCGCATGTTCCGAGAATGGAAACGACACTCGTATCCATTACGACCAGAAAGACCGCGACTTTGTTGTCAACATGGCCGGCTGCGAATGGGGCCGCGACTGCTGGGGAGAAATGTACAACTACCGCGAGCTCAGCTATTACCTGAACCGCAACCCCTGGGAGCGCTTCAAGGAGGATCTTATAGCTGTCATCTGGTATAAACTTACCGGACAGAAGGTCAAACTTTGAGACTGCTCCTTCCCTCGGATCAGGTCCTTATGAGCGTTCGCATCGTCTCACTGGACTACTTAATAGCGGCTGGTCAACCGTGTTTCCCTTCCGACGTCTGCTTATCGATAGGAGAGCCTATCTTGTATACCACAGAATACGCACACGAAGCTGAAGTCTCGGAGTATCGATGTGAAAACGAGACGCAGGGGGTAAGAATGGTTATATGAAAATGGCGGTATTGAAAAGGAGGGAGTCGAAGACGGAAAGGAGTATCGGTTACGATTTGTGGGACGAATGTATAACATGGTCTTTTTCTTTTCAACCCATGTACCCTTTGTCGTTACACTAGATACTGTACGCCAAGCGTGCATTGGCAGAGCAGAGCCACTTGGATTTTTTTCTGGCATCAAGAGCTGACGCCGACTCTTTGGTTTGTGGCACAGGTAGATTGCATTTGATCGGCGTTCATCAGAAACAAATATTGTTGTTCACTCGCGGACCGCTGATTGCGAAGAGGCACTATGAATTGCTGTGCTGTTTATGTGTACGCCTCAACATGAAATCGCGGTAGCTCGAGGTCTCCATCCTGCTCAAGAGACGTTGAAGGTACAACAGGTTCACGGCTAGGGATTGGCTCTGAGCTAGAACGTGTCCTATCTAACTGGAAAGGAGGTACAACATGCGAAGACGGCAACTCTGATGCAAATCAAGGATGCGGTTGCTTGCTTGTTCCGACTTCAGGACATCAAACTTCTTGTCAGGCACCAACTTAACCAAAAGAAGCTTCGCATCGGGGGCGATTGACAAGCATTCCCTGCATCCACTTCCCCACCCCCGAAAGCGATCAAGTCCCGGGATCAATAGGGGGTAGTAGTTTAGTCCATTACCCTTGGACATCTTGGGTACCCCTTCTCACAGTAGAAGTCCAAAGCGTTTTTTTTTTTTATTCTCAGCCAAAATCATCTGAAACGTGCAGAAAATCAGATAAGATCATCGTGCATAAAACTGCACCCCTAGAAGATCTTCATTTTTTCTTCGGTGAAGCGTGGCGCATTTCTTCCAGGGTTAGCTACGCTGTCAGACTCACACGTGTGAACGGGACGACCTAGGTGAGCTCGTCTGCGGAGCAAGCTCTGCTGCGCCGGCGGGATCTCCAATTCAGGGACTATGTAGCGGCGACTAATGGGCGGAAAAAAGGCACGGATGTCGCGACGCGTTTGGCTCCGCTGCCGTGGGAGCTTTAAACCCTGCTTTCTTAGCTTGGTTGACTTATTTTCTTCGTTGTTGCCTTCCAGAATCCAATATGTCATTGATTGGAGAACCGTGGCATTCGGCAAAGTCGCAGAGGGGCGGGAAGGAAAGGGGATGAAAGCCATTGTCAATGTCAATGCCTCCGTACTCGTGTAGGGCTTCATGGACCATGGAAAAACAAACAAATGCCGGCAGGCATGGTGACGGTAAACCAACAAACAGCAAAGAAGGTCGTGGAGCAGATGTGGCGGGTCCAGGATGGTTCCGGTTCCGCATAGATTGGATCTACGCGTCCCTGGATCCAGGGACTTCTAGGGAAGAAATAGTGGGGATACCGAGAAAGGGATTTCTTTCTTGGGCGGGGATGGGAGGTTTTTGTCCGGGCGAGATTGATAAATTTTGGGAATTACCTGCATTGTGTTTGAACTTCTGGATCCGCGGCGGGAAATAGATTAAAGACGATAGGGACATTGGCTGAGATGGCAAAGTATGCAGTGCGGTTGTCGGCGCATTCAACGGGATGATCTCCTGCACCCCCATGTTTCGTCCCAATGAAGGCGAAGGTAACGGGTAGCTTTGGGATCTTTAGGATCTGGAAAAGTCCTCCTGGCATCGATATTGGAGAAGGCCGTGGGAACTGAGAGAGACTCTGGGAGAGAGAGAGAGAGAGAGCCAAGGGGGCCTTCTTCGGGCATTTCAAACAACCCCTGCTTTATCAGCTTCGTCAATCGCACCCCAAAATGGCTCGAATTCGGTCAGGTGCTGCCTAGTCAACTTTCCAGGTGAAGGTACGAGGCTGAGCTGCCAATACCAAGACCAAATACTCCGTACAGGCATTCCACGCAGTATTCTTGGGAATAGTTTCAGAACTTCAGCTGGAGGCCGAGTAGTCAGACGAGAGGTGGCGCCCCGTCCGGTTCCATAGGCATGGGAAGGATGGTCGTACGAAACCTCATAAAGTTGAGTCTGTGTGAGTGTTTCCCATGCCCCTTTTTCAAAGGCCCAAGGTGGTATAATAGCGAGTCTATGCTTGTGCGCCTGTGTGTGAGGAATGTCAAAAATTTGATCGTGCGCAGTGTGTGTGTGGGAGTGTGGTTGGGCAAATGTTTCAATTCAGCCCGGTCCTTCTCCCCAAGTTCGATCCGCCTCATCCATCTCCCTTTATGGTCCACGTAGTATGGTGTGTCTGAATGTGGCAGGAGTTCAGAAATGTTCCACAGGCCCGCCTTCGAAGGGAACTGTAGAATGCCACGGGATCCTATTGCGGCAGGCGCGTCCGAAGAAGACAATTCGAGCGCAAGGGTGCTGCGCCGGCCGGGGACGGAGTAATCAAGATGGCGCGGCGTGGCATTTTGATATTTTTTTCCCTCCCTCTTCTTGCTTGTTGTCAGGGGAAAAGATGGGTAAGTCGAGGGAGTGACAGCCAGGGACGGGCTGCCGAAGCTGCGAGACATTTAGTTAAGCGCAAGTACTGTTGCCGCCTGTTACAGTGGAGGAGGGACTTATCTCGGTCCCGTTGCTCCTCCTGTCAGGGACATGCAAGCTGCAAGATTGGGAGCAAGCGTGCCGCCCTTGAAGAGCCCCAGGAGCCACCAACAAGACAATGGAGTGACATGCACTGGGCCCTGGGCTGTTGACAAGAGCCGCCGCCGCTGGGACGAGGGGATGCCGCGTGCTCCAGAAGCGACGGACCCGCTGCGGCGGGAGAGCTGCGATTGGGCGCCAGCCCGCCCGCCCCTGGCATGGCCCGTGTTTCAAAACGGGCGAGTCCCAGGGCAACGACTTGTCCAACCCGGCACTGTCATTCAAACGTCTTGCCATCCGACTGTCTCTTGTTCTCCCTATCAGTATTGCTCCATTCGATCTGGGCTTTGTTAGCCGTCCACCCTTTCTCCCCGGCTTTTTCTTGTCTTTCTTTCCTTTTCTTCAAACTGGAGCAGGAGCAGTGGCCTTGAAGATCTTTGCCCCTCTGTTCCCGTTGGGATATACTACATACATACATACATGGGGCCAAGGCTCCAGAATGCACGCACAAACCCACCCCAAACTTCAGTTGTCGACAGAAAACGCACATGGGATGCTCTTGGATCTCGTCTCGGAACCAGAGAACAGCCGCATTATGTCGTGGCCAATCTTTTGCCTTCTCGGCAACAGTCCACATCACGTTTGCCCACGTCCACCGGCCGCCGAGGCAAACTGGAGCACTCCTATCATCCCATCTTTTGCCCCCGTCCACGTACAGGATTCCCCTTGTCAAAAGCTACCCAGGCTTAGCGGATAAACATATTGAAACGGGCCCTGTCGTTCGCCCAACAGCAAACAACACCACGCCGTCCAATCCTCTGATCCTCCACAACAAATTGCCCCCCGGCGTACATATGCTCACGCAACTGATCTGTCTGGATCCCCATCAAGGAGCAGGGGCTCAGGAGTTGGGCCGAGATTTGGCAAGCGACATACTTACAGAAGAAAAAGTCTCACCACTGTCCCCCGATAGGGTCCATGTCTTTGTGTGTTTGAGTTGTGCTGTGTACGTGTACGTGTACATGACCCTTGGACAGGTCAGATAGAACGGACGATATTGGTTTCCGAGTCCCTTCTCTCCCCCGGTTTTGCCAGTCCAAGTCCTGGACTCTGCGGGCCTCGCAAGGTCCATAGTCAGAGTCATCCACAAGCCTAACGCAAAGAATGTTCCCCAAGACTTGTCCGATGGCCGGGTCTCTTGGCCCAGGCCCTGTCCCTCCCTCCCACCCCCCACCACAGTTCGAAGAAGCTGTATTTAGCTGGCTGCATTCCCCCATGTGGTTGAGGCTCATGATCTCTCATGCATCAGCTGCTTAGTGTTCGACGACGCAAAGAGCCCTCCTCAGCCTTCTCTTTCTCTTCCACCTTCCTTCCTCTTACACACCCTTGGTGGTGCTTCATTTCTTGCCCTCTTACACTTCCATCCAGCCCCTTAGAGGCACAGCCGTTTCAATCCTTTCGGCGGAAGTCATCGTCAGAACAGTGTCATTCCTTCAGAGCACTCCATACACCTATCCCAATCTCGGGATCCCGCCAAGCCGGTCCAGATTCACTTCCTATTGATTAGGAACATCGCCAAGCAGCAACTTGAGTTTTACTCTCGTCTCACCACCCGATTGCTAGTCGACGTAAGAGTTGAGATAAGCCAAGAACATCGTCATAGCCACTGCACTGTGTGCTTTGGTTTCCATTCCTTCAGACATAAAGACAGGACGAGAAGGTCTAGCTCCGTTTCTGTGAACCAACCTCACTATCAAGCAACAATCCCTTTGGTTTCCCCCACGAGAATCCAGAACAAGACGACAACCTGAAAGGCCCACGAGAGACTTCTCACTTCCCTGGCACCAACCACCTTCGTCATTGTCAGCTCATTCGAGTTGTAAAACATTCTCACTCCTTCTTAACTTGACCTTTTGACTCTCACTTCCCCCCTTTGATCCAAACCTTTTCAGACACACTTCCCGTCCTGGTGGCCTCTTCTCGACCCTTCCGTACTCTATCTCGGTCGACAGAAACACAAATCATTCTTTCTATATTTCTCTCTCTCTCACCTAAGACTCTACTTCCGATATTCAGACACAAGATCGCGATGCCTTCGCAAAAGATCAAGTGTGTCTTGGGCACCGCTGCGCTCCTATGCTCCGGGCTGGCCCAGGCGCAGAAGTACGTCCTCCACGATAACTTCGACCAGTCCAACTTCTTCCAGGAGTTCAGCTTCTTCGACCAGGCCGACCCTACAAGGGGCTCGCAGACGTACACCAGCGCGCAGACGGCAAACGACAAGGGCCTCGCCGGCTTCGCGCGCAACGGCATCTACCTGGGCGTTGACGCGAAGACCCAGGGCCAGGGTCGCCAGTCGGTGCGCGTGACCTCGAACAAGGCCTACGACTCTGGTCTCTTCGTCGCTGACATTGCGCACATGCCAACGAGCAGCTGCGGAGTGTGGCCCGCTTTCTGGATGTTCGGTCCCAACTGGTGAGTTCCCCCAGAAGGTGAAAACACTAAGAAGGCATGAAAGAAAACAAGAAAAGAAAGAAGCTAACCTCCCCTGGAAAGGCCCAACTCGGGTGAGATCGATATCATCGAGGGCGTAAACACCCAAGAGTCCAACGCCGTGACGCTGCACACGGGCCCCGGCTGCACCATGAACAATGACGGCACCCTCGCCTCCACGACCTTCAAGGAGAAGGACTGCAATGCCGGCTCCGGGGGCACGGGCTGCGGCCAGCAGACGGCGAGCAACCAGAACTACGGCGACGGCTTCAACGCCATCGGCGGCGGCGTCTACGCCCTCGACTTCAACTCCCAGGCCATCTCCGTCTGGTTCTTTCCCCGCTCCGCCGTCCCCGCCGACGTCACCTCCGGCAGCCCCGACCCGGCCTCCTGGGGCCAGCCGCTCGCCAAGTTCAACGGCGGCTCCGCTTGCGACATCCCCTCGCACTTCAAGCAGCAAAACGTTGTCTTCAACACGGCGCTGTGCGGCGACTGGGCCGGCAAGGTCTGGAATCAGAACGCCGAGTGCGCCGCGCTCGCGCCCACTTGCTCCGACTACGTCGCTGCCAACCCGCAGGCCTTCACCGAGGCGTACTGGCTCATCAACTCTGTCAAGGTGTACCAGGCTCAGTAAAAAAGAAGAAAAAAAGACGCGACGGTCAATGACCATACCCTGTTTGGGCAAGGAATTTTCCTTTTTATAGATATGACTGCAAAGATCTGGGATCCGGAATGATAGACACACAAGACTTACGATTCAGAGGCGTTGGCGGCTTGGGTTTCTTTCCTCGACGGCCAAGGGCTTCTCTTTCACGACATTTACGACATTTTGGGCTTCGACTCTTCTCTTTTGAAACCTTTCTCTTCGACCTTTGACATCTACTGGTAGATTCTTCTCTAGGGGACTTTTTTCCTTCTTCTTCTGAGGGCATGACGGGACGAATGTGGCGTTCAAGGAAAGAGGGCTTTCATCTCCTGATCAAAGCTGGATCAGGGTTTGTGGTACCTTTTTCTTTTTTGTGGCTTTCCCCCCTTTTCTTTTTGTTTGTGGCTCGTGGATAGACCCTGAATTGGACTATGATCTCATTTACTTCTAACTTGACATTTGGCCCCTCCAACTCGAACCACGTTGTTTCGGCTTTGTGCTGCCGCGAAGTGAATATGACGGAGACCTACGGCTTACTATGAGAAATGACATCTTATATGTATGTATCATGAAGGCTGCTTGTGAAGAGAAGGTCATGCTGCACTTTCATGTCATCCGTGAGACAAGCGCGTCCTCATCTTTATCCCTATGTCATCATGGGAGGAACGCGTCAGTAATGGGCCTTACTCATTGGAAAGGCTCGTTTGAAGAAGAAAGATACTTTGGCTGCTCAACTTTAATCAGATGTCACCTTCGTCTAGCGTAAGGGCGCCATTCCATGTGTGAAAAGTTCGTGGCGTTGAACACCAACAAGCCTTTGCAACCTTCACAGTCCGAGTGCAAATGACAAAGCTTCATGTTGATGGAATAGCCTCTGCCGTTGATGGATATGCCCCCCAAAAGTCTTGAGCAAGAGGCTTTTCCTTGCCTCCTCGTCTCTCAAACATGCATCTTCATTTCAGCAGCGACGAAAGCAGGTTTTTAGAGGCAAGCAGCATGATCTATAATCCGGCTGCTTTGCTCGGTTTTTTTTTACCCCGTCAAACTTACTCAAATAATTAGCCTCTACTATACAGAGTCTAGAGTGGGTATCAAAGCCTGTCGATGTGCAACGCAGATTCGAAGGCTGGTGGAGGGCAAGAGTTTCGAAACTATACATACATGCTTATGTCTTTTCGAGTACGTAGTCATGCTTCTCCAAACTTGACTCCATGGAGGACGAGAGAAGATGAAGCCTTCTCGCAAGCACTGTCTTCCCTCTCGCGAGATTCGCAGAATGTGACATATCAATGCCTCATGCGATCCCTCACATGCAGTGGATCCAGCATTATTTCAATATGCTTGTCATTTTGCGCACTGTCCTTCGGCAGAAATCCGTGAAGACTTAGAGCGGGCCGGAGGAAGCTATGGTCATTGGTGCAAAGGTCAAAATCGTCTTCTGTAATGCCGAAGACCAGTTGCTCCCAAGCTTGAGTGTTGCAGAGTTCGATCGAGATGGTGACTGCTGACATCGACTCAGCGAAGGACTGCTTCGACAGAAGACTACTAGATCTCAATTGGGACAAACAAAGGTCGTTTCGCCAAGTAAAGTCTAGGTGCAGATCAAACTCGAATGCTGGTCGACTCAGGAAAAACACCGGTCAAGCATCAGAAAACATCGTTTCCTCGTCATCGCAAAATCAAAACACGTGAGAGGAACAAAACCCCTCCGGCGGGCAGATTTCTTCTCGAAATGAATCGGTCCAATTTCCGCCGACGAACTTCTTCTCTTGAACCAGCGTATGAACGGGTATTCGTCCTGCCATCTGGGACAAGATTCACTTGACGTCCCGACATGAGATGTCATCAAACTTTGAGGGTCAGCAGCCACTAAGGACCGCCGGTTCTGTTATGCTTGCAGGGAACCAGGGCTTCTGGAAATGGGTGCCGAAACTGAATAGGTTCACCGGGAGGATGTGCGTCCGATCTCTAGTGCGGGCTGTATGAGTGGCAGAGCCAAGCAGACGAAACACGCTCATTCGCTAACATTTGGATGGGCGGGCGCGACCACGAGATTCATTGCATCCGGACGGGAAATGTAAAGGGCGCGCAACAGGACCGTCGGTCTCTGAGCCTAAACCAAGCCGTCCATAGGGGATATGAGAGAGGAGGATAGCCTGGGGTCAATCTCAGCATTAACACCTCCGGAAGAGGGGTGACCATGATTTGCTCTTCGGTCGGTCGTGTCCGTCTCTATTCGCGGATCTCATCATCCGAAGAGAAATGATATGGGGAAAGGAGTCGATGTTGAGCAGCCAAAAAACAGGTCCAGGGAACAGGAGTTGGTCAAGACGGGAGCTAACTCCGGCATAGAATTTGGCGGGCAGAAAAGAAGGAAGTTTTAGACGTCGTCGTGAAGATGCTCTTCAACCCCGTGTTCCTGGCGTTAGTGGCTGTTTTCTCGGTCGCGCGACCAGGGTGACAGCAGAGCCCCACTAGCTTAAGACATGCAGCTAAAAGCCCCCGTCCCGATCAGGCTTAGCTGTCAAGGGTATGAGGCAGATCCACCGTGATCTTCGACGGACTTCAAACTCGCAACAGGCACGCCAACCAAAACCTCGAGCCTCAGGAGTCAGTCTCTATGTCAGCAGCCGAGGCGGCCGTCTCCGTTGCCCGCCCCATTTGCCACGAGAGTCTACCATTGGATGGCGACCCTCTTGACGGAACAATCTGCTTCGCTCGTCGATCTGATGCTTGGCAAAGAAGCTTGTCTTCTCGCGTCGAGTTGACCAGGGACCTACCCCGGCGTTGATGGGCTCTTGGGACTTGTGATGCACCTGAACCAACCCACATGTTGCATCTGGGCCCGGATGAGACGCCGACGGGCGGTCGTATTGCTGCCATCTCCTCGTTCGGACGACTCAGGATCCAGAGCGCCTACGGGGTTGCTTGTCGCGGAAACCTGGGATGAGGGCTCTGTCAGGCGGGCGACTGGGTCGATGAAGCCATGATGGAACGGAACGACAGAGGGAGGCCGCAGGTCCATGGAAAGGTAGAGCGAGAGATGTATGGCTTTGCTATAGCATGGTCTGGTATAAAATCCTCCCGCTTGCCCCGACCACCTCTTGCCTGTGCCTTCTCATCATCAGCTTCATCCCATCCCATCTTCATAATCATCCCTTCCTTTCATTCTTGACAGCAGTGCTGTACTATCCATTCTTTGCCGGTCAATAAGTTGACTGTAAATATTATAACTCACTCAACTTTTTCGTCAACACATCGACAACACCACCCACGACAAAATGTACTTCTCCAAGATCGCCGTTCTCTTCGCCCTCTCCGCCACTGGCTTGTCCGCCCCTGTCGACGTCGGCAAGCGCGCGGCCAACCTTCTCTCTGTCCAGGACTACTCCCAGTTCCAGGTCTCTGACGGTACCGGTGGCAACGCTCTCGCTGAGGTTGCTCAGAAGTTCCCCGTATGTCTACGACGACCCTCCTTCATCCCTTTCTTGTTACTAACGCCACACAGGTCGACCAAATCAAGGCCAACCTCGCCGGTGTCAGCAAGGACGATCTTGCCATTCTCCAGGCTGCCCGTGTTGCTGCCGAGGGGGCCGAGACGGATGCCGGTGGCTTCAACGACGCCATCGCCAAAGCCTCTGGCGCTGACGCTGATGCCCTGAAGGTCGGCAAGATCAAGAACAAGGTCCTGAAGCTCCAGCTCGAGGTTCTCGCCCTGCAAGTCCAGCAGGCCCAGGGTGCCGATAACCAAGCCAAGATCGATACCGAGCAGAAGAAGCTCGACAACAACGTCAAGACCGACACTGCCTCCAAGGGCAAGGCTAGCCAGGCCGTCGCTTTCAAGGCCACTTCGGCTCCTTCCGGAGGCAAGAAGGGAAAGAACTAAACCTTCTTTCCAAAGTGACGCGCAACCATCCGTAGAAGGCATCGTGCGATATGATGCAAGGAGGAAAGAGGAACGGCGTTAATCTCTTCTTTGCTATGCCGGTGGGGGAACCTGGGTCATGAAACAACGGCCAAAAGGGTTTTGCGCGCTTGGGAGCCAAATTTCTGATTTAATTCGTGGGGCATGGTAATTCGGCTGAAGTTGGGGAAAATTGGACTAGAAGAAATACAAACCTTAGTTGGGAAGCACTTGCTATGCCTCACTTGCCTCGTTTGCAGCCGCTGATGCGCCGCACTGTGCACGCCATCATATGTGCGGATGCTACACTGTTCTCATGCTTCTACGCACTGTGGCAAGGCTGCCGCCACCCCTTACCTCATCCTTTCTTTCTCGTACACTTTCCTACTAATCATCACCAGTGACATTCGAGACTCGCTGAATGTCGCTACCCGCAACGCACGCTAATCTCAAAGCTATCTCATCGCTCAACACTGATTACGTGGCTCCCGTCGCATGATTAGCTCCATCCAGTGTCAAAAAACCGGGTGCATCCGCTGGCAACTTCCGCCATAATGTCGACGCCGTCGAATTACATCCCTCTGGGATGCTTGGTCATCAAGAAAGCAGACTCCCTTCTCGAGGACGACGCTTGGGGAGCACTCCAGACAAGATACGGAAGCTGGTTGCACGTCCGTCCAACAGACCCAGTCCCTGATGTTAGCAGTACACAACTAGCCACTTTCGATGCGATTGACGACGCCCTTCTGAGATCTCCACCATTCAAACACTTCAAGAACCTCATAGCCGCAAGATGGATTCTCCTGGAAGCACTTCTCAAGCAGGACATCTGTGCTCTCAGAGTCCATGGCCTTCCCGATGACGTTGACAGGCGTCTTGTTGACCGAGACAAAACGAAGCTCAAAAACGCGCGGGGACTGCTCTTCAATCTCCTCGACTTTGCACCGGAAATTTGGGAAGGAATCCCAAGTCCTGTACCCCTTCCAATTGATCATCGTTCTTCCCAGGGGCTAGATACCGAGGATGAATCGCTCTCGCTTCTGCAGATCTTCAACAGCATGCCGTCACCAGATCCTGACCCAAGCACAATCGCGAACCTCGGTGATCGAGAGGCTGCATACGCTGTCCAAGCCAGCGAGATCGCCGGCTTGAATACAGAGCTCCACGAATATCAGCGTCGATCAGCAGCTCTCATGATCCAGCGAGAAAGCGAGCCTGGCCAGGTCTTGGATCCTCGCTTGCTCAAGGGGGTGGACCAGAACGGCGCCAATTTCTACTTCGACACAAGCTCCGGCCTACTTCTAAAGGATCCTCGTTTCTATGAAGGCGTCAGAGGCGGTATCCTTGCCGAACAAATGGGCGCTGGTAAAACCCTGATTTGTCTAGCCGTGATTCTAGCTACACGACACTCGGCGACTGCGACGCCTGAGATCTATCGTGGAAGCGACATACCCGTCAGAAAGTGCATCGGCAGCTTGGCAGATATGGCAGCTGCTAGTATCACAAGAAAGGGGGCTCCCTGGAAAACATATTTCAATGCCTATGGAACGTCAGAGGATCTGGAGTTTTCACGCTGCTTGGATGCAATCCAAGAGAATCCCGGCTTTTACTACGTTCCTGCCCCTGAGCCGAAGCGTGCAATCCGGGGCCTCAAAGTAGTTGAGAAACCGCCCGTTAAGATTTGGCACAGTCACGCGTCGCTGGTGGTCATTCCGAATAATTTGATGAAGCAATGGGAGCAAGAGATCACCAAACACACGGCAGCGAAAACAGACCCAGCTCGCCTGAGGGTCCTCACTCTGACTAGTGCGAAGGGTGACATACCATCTGCGTCCGAACTGGCAACATACGATATTGTGCTTATTTCTCAGACTCGACTAAGCAACACTTACAAACAGACCTTGATGCACGGGTGTCCTCTTTCCCAAATACACTTCAAGCGCTGCATCGTGGATGAAGGGCACAAGTTGGGCTCTGCCAGAATATCAAGCAAGACGGACCTGCTTTTGGCGTTGGATTTGATGCACATTGCCGCTCGTTGGATTGTTACCGGTACTCCTTCGCCAGGTTTGTATGGTGTGGACCGGAAGCATCGGGAGAACGACTCCTCTGATAACAACAACGGCACGGAAGACTGTAAGTTCTCGGCGGAAACAGAGCGACAGGATCTTGCAAAAATTGGGGCTATAGCATCGCTATATCTAAATGCGCGACCTTGGTCAAATACGTCTCTGGAGGTTGAGGATACAGTGGCGGACTGGTCTGTTTACGTGATGCAACCGAAACACACGTCAAGAAGCAGTGGTCGAAAGGGAGTCCTAAGGGCGACGCTGAATTCGCTTCTTATTAGGCATCAACTTTCTGAGCTCAACAATCATCTTCCAGCCGTGAAAGAGAACATAGTCGTTTTGGAGGGTTCTTACCAAGACAAGCTATCCCTCAACGTCTTCTCGATGATGATAATCTTCAACGCCATTCAGTCTCAAAGAACCGACATGGATTACTTCTTCCATCCGCGGCAAAGACAGGCGCTTCTTCAGCTGCTGCACAACTTGAAGCAAGCCAGCTTCTTCGGTGGCTCCTTCTTCTCGCCCGAGGACCTCAAGAAGTCCCTGGACACTGCGGAAGAGTTCTTGAAGGAAAAGAAGGTACTCATCAGTCAAGACGACGAGAATTTGCTGAAAGAGGCAATGGCTGTTGCTCGAACTGCGCTCGAGGACAAGCTGAAGCGCCTCAGCAATCAATTCAACGAGATCCCTGTCTTTGTTCAAGACTTTTTACCGAACGGCGCCGCTGCAGCGTGGTCTTTGGACGGAAAGAACGACAATCCAACCTGCACCGACGCAACCATGCTCATAGCTGTACAAAAGTTGATACGCTCTTCACTTGGGAACGCAACGAAGTTGAACAGCTTACTCAACGGCCAGTTATTCGAGGAGGGCCACCAGCAGATGGCGGAGCAAGTCCAGTCCAGTGCCCAAAACACAGAGTCTGAGAGAAGACATGCAAAGGTCCCAAGTGTCCTCGCTGGGAATACCAAACTTGGCGGTGACAGAGTCCCTAGAAGTCTGCGTGCGAACGCATTTCAAATGCTTGAAGCACCCGCTGACCGACAGGAGCCACCTGAAGACCTTCAGAAGGCACGCCTTGTCTCCACTGTCTCAGCTAAGCTGTCCTACTTGATCGACGCGGTCACGGAGCATCAGGCGGAGGAGAAGATGATTATTTTCTATGAAAACGAGAACGTGTCATGGTATTTGGCGAGCATGTTAGACGTAACCCAAGTGCCGCACCTGATTTATGCTAAATCTCTGTCATACGACCGCAAGATGCAATACGTCAATACCTTCAACCACGACGACAAGTTCCGGTTAGTGGAGTCTCCTAAGTTCTAACCATGGAAGCTGACTAACAAGGAAAGTGTCATTCTCATGGATCTGTCCCAGGCAGCTGTTGGCCTTGACATGCGCGCCGCCTCCAGGATTTACTTCATCAACCCTGTGCTGAATCCCCAGATACAAGCACAAGCAGTAGGTCGAGTGCGGCGCATCAGCCAGCATAAGCCCGTCACAGTCGAGACTCTCGTGCTGCGAGGAAGCATCGAGGAGGTCATTGTCGAGCGGAAGAAGAGCATGTCCCAGATTGAGCATTGGAAATGCAAATCGATACTGGATGATCGCCCGATCTACAATTGGATCTTGAACGCGGCAATCATCCCATTACCCAAAGATCAGACCGAGGAGTTGTCCCAGGCTGTACCACTCAAACATCCGCGGCCCATTTTCAGCAGCGGTTTCGGTCGAGAACACCATCCAGACCAGGACCTAATCATGGGCGACCTAAGCCCTAGTTCACTCGCTAAGAAACAGCAGGCCTCGAATAACAAGCTTCCCGGCGGTCTCAAGCGTCCGCGTAATCCCGATCCGCAGGAAACTTCGGAATCAACGGGCTCTAGTCATCACCCAGCACGCAGAGTGCGGGTGCGCTTTCCTGAAGCTGGTGTTAGTGCGCATACTGATGTCACGGCAAGCGGAGGCACGGCGAGCGATGATGTCGCTGAGGAGGCGCCAGCTCGAACTGGTGGCCAGGTGCGATTTGTAAATTCGTTGCATCTTTAGCGTGGTGTTGTGGCAGGAGGGGCTATTTCCATGTTCGTCAACAAGGGCATTGTCTAATGATATAAGCGAGGTTTGGTTTGGGCATGAACATGAACAAAATGGCGGTCAGGTGATTTGATGTGTACTATGAGGACATCTACCTCGTAAATAACCAGAGACTTCGGACTTCGCTCGATCGGTGTATACTATGCAGGGGACAAAACAAGCATATGCAGGAAGGTTGTTCGGACCGAGTCTATTGGTAAATCAATCTGAAGATACACGCATTTCTCGGTGCGCTTGCCACAGGAATATCGAAATTGCAGACGACTGTGTTGTTGTTGCTGCAGATGGAGTCAGGCAAGCGAAGAGTCCGAGTACTGTCCTGAGCTATTCATAGACGATTCGACCGAGTCTTACAGAGACGGACAAAGGCTTTCAAGTAGTGGCCCTTGCAACGCTCGCCCCTGACCGCAAAGTCTGAAATGATGAAGGGACTAAGTTGATGACAGCGGAACCCGGTCACGCCAATCTTTAGCGGCGGCCGGGTCGTCCGAGGAACTGGGAAGGACGGACCACCGGTCTTCCTCCAAGCAAGTTTGGACGTTGTGCACGGAGGCTTTGGAAACGGACGAAGGTTGCGCACTGCCCTCGCCGGATTACAAGGTCAAGAAGTTGTGAACAACCGTTGGGAACACCCAGAGGCGGACAATCGCCCGTCACAGAGATCCTTGAAGCACTGAGGGTGAAGTCGCAAAAACAATGGAACAGATGAGCGAACAAGGCAGTGTGGGAATGGGGTACTTGGACTCTCCGCCGAGACGGCGGCGGGACGCCGTTCAGAAGTCTTGAGGCGCGTCTAAGTCTTCATATGGGAACCGAGTGCCCGGCTAACGGGGTACACGTGAGATGGAACCATTTTGAGGAGTGATTCAGTTTCGGCAAGAGGCGATGATGCAATGCGGAGATCTCGGTTACAGGCCCCATCGCCCAAGAAACTCAGGTGAATAGAGAGTGCGAGGCTGGGAATATGACGAAAGAATTATCGGTCCAGCCGAAGGAACTTTTTTTTTGTGTGAACATCTCCACTCGAAAGAAGCAAAGAAGACGCCTCCAATGACGCCTGCCGGTGTATCTGTAACTGTCATGTCTCTTGAGCTGGGGGCGGGAGGCGTTTGTCCGGTATCCTTCTGAGTTTCACGGGTCCTTTCAGTTTTGACCCCAGCAACAACACCACCACCTAATGACCAACTTTACCGAGTAAGGCTGTACATGCGTCATAGTCTCCGCACTCGACGCGCGAGCTTCACAGCCAGAAACGGTCCACTTTTGCTGCTCGAAAGTCTGGAGGTTGGGTGTTTGGCCGCTGGAGGACGCTAAAGTTGGGACTAGGACAGGAAGCAGCCGTTGAAACAGAACCTCGCCAGAGCAGCGGTTAGCCCGAACGAGTTACCTTGCTCCGAACTCTCGGGACTATCCCATCCAGCTACTACACTATTCACATTTCTTCTCCCTCTCGGGCGCCTATGGGACGACCCGAGGAGATTGCAAACCCTCTGCGTCTGCCGAGCCATCAGGGCCGAATCAAGCTTTGAATATCTGCCAAACGACCTGGACGATGTGTCGCCGCGAAGACGGGAAGCAAGCGGGAAGCGGATGCGAGGCAGACTTTCCAAGATCGACGAGGCGACTCTGCTGCGACCTCAACACGCGCTACATCACCTGGGTACTGCGGTATCGGGCCAAAATAAAACCACCCTGTCAGGTGTTTGCAGGCCAGTCAAACCAGGGCCGGTACATCGCTCACACAGCCATTCAGCAGTTAATCCAGAGCCTCGAGTGGGCCG
>JAOQIF010001444.1:0-17452 GCA_026260285.1 Colletotrichum sansevieriae
ATAATTAATATAACGCTTCTAATATATAAGACGCTCTAGATAGTATATATATAGGGTATTATACTCGCCCTTATCCTCGACCTCCTCGATATAGGGATAGGGGGGATAGGGGGGGGGGGAGGTGCGAGGGGGGTAGGGGGTATAGCGGACTCCTTATTATTATTATTATTAGAGACGGGGGGGGGACTACTAGTAGTAGTAGCATTAGTAGCAGCCTTCTTATGCTCATGCTTATGCGCTATATATGCGCAGGTAGTAGCTTTCTTCTTAGAGATAGGTATTATGAATTCTAATCTATAAAACGGTTAATAAGGGTTCTAATAATTATATTAAACGCTCTAATAATTATTTTAATAATATATAAGTATTATAGCAGGTAATTTAGGATTTTTAAAAACTTACTTTTATAAATTATAAGTAGTCTAAGGAAGAAAAAATTTAATTATAAGAGAGCGCGAGAGGTTTTATTTACTTCTATTACTTATACCTAATAGCCTATACTAACTATATTAGGAAATTTCATTAATTCTGAGAGTATTTATAACCCGCCTCAATAACTAAGCGACCCTATTAAGCACTCTTATATTCTATAAATATAACTATAAATAATATTTTTATTTATTTACTTACTTTATTACTATAAAAGCTATTTTTATACGTTTTATATAATAAATTTGGACGGGTTTTAGGCATAAGGTAGTAAGGAACGCGTTTTTCAGCTATCTATAATATCTAAGGGGGTATATTATAATATCCTCACTTTAAGCTGCAGCCTCACGGCCTACTATATAACATATAGTATTACATAAGCTGCACATATAGATATTAACCTGTGATGCGGGTAACCCTTCCGAATAGTTACTTCTATAATACACCTTTATTCCTGATGACCTGCGCGCTCGTAACTCGCAAGAATTAGCGAGTAAACACTATAAAGTTAGCCTATACTAGGTCTCCTTCTAGCCTAGCCCTATAGTATTGCTACTAGGTCTATAGGAACAGGTTTATCTTTATAAGTACTTATTAGACCTGCTGCTCTAGCGTACTACTAGTATATAGTTAGTTTCTATCCTCAATCGCTTAGATCTAGTTACTAACCTAGTCTATAGTAAAGTCCTTAGTTATAGTATAGTAGTTATATATAGGGGGCTTTTTATATTCTCTCTACGAGTATCTTAGTGCTAAGCAATCGGCGAGTTCTTATAGTAAGGCGGCGGTTTATTCCTTATGCTGCTATTATTATAGATATATCTGCTCTATAAGGCTCTCCTATTATTTCTATAGTAACCCTATAGCCTAAGTAAGGATACTAGAGATGCTAGCTTCTCGGGGCGTTCTAAGCGGGGTACCCTATTAGCTACTGCTCGCTATCCGTTCGCCCCTCGAGGGGTAGTCTGCCTAGTTTAGCGCTACCCGGGACCTAGCCTAACTCCTCGGGGTTATTCCTCCTGCTATATTATTACTAGGGTTATTTATTCCCCTAGTATAGTATCCGTACTATATTCCCTATATCTCAGGGCTTAGCGAATAATTAGTATCTTATTAGCTAAGACCCTATTAGTTATATTCTATATACCTAGCCTAGAGTTTATAATAATTAAACTCTATTACTAAATTATTAGTATACTATTACTAGTTTGCTTTAGATATTCTAACTAGCACTAGTTTCTTAAATTGAGGTAGAAGCAATAGAATTATAAAGAATATAGCTAAAGGCCTAAACTAGGAAAGGCTAGAATATTAAAACGTAGATATCTATTATTATATTAGACTATTACTTAACCTTCTAAGTTTTCTACTTATAGAGTTTTCTCTAAGGTGTATTTATTTGCCCCTAACTCGCTAACGTTTTGCTAATAGCGTGGCTCTGCATCCTGCACCCGCCACTATTCCTTATATTATGATATTTAATATTCTAGAGATATAATAATATACTAGGGAGAATTAGCTAAGGTATTCTAATAATAATATAAGTTATAAGTTAGACCTAGTCTTATCTTTTAACTATAGTAATATTTATATAATAATATTATATATTACTTTATAGTCTATAAGTATAATTATAGGGTCTCTTCTAGATAAATATAATATTAGCTAATACTTCTTTACTATGTAAATTAAGGGGGCTATTTTAAGCTTAGTAGGCTAATATTTCTATTCTACTTAATTAAGGGCTTTGCTAATATAGGCGATTAGATATATATTAATATACTTAATAGGGTTATAAGGCTTCTGTTTAATATTATTAGCTAGCTAGAAAATTAGTATAGAGTATCTATATTTCTTTAATAAGTAAAGCCAGATAAATAGCTACTTATTAGGATTATAATACAATAAGGCGTTATTCGCTATTAATATATTCTTAATATTATTGAAGCTAGCTACTTCTTCTAGTATAGGTTCAAAGCCTTTCTTTTAATAAAAGATCTTTGTTATAGTACTTCTGATATTCCCTTAGGCTTAAGCTTCTATATGTAACGCTATTTTATATTATTAGAGTAGTTGAATATAATTACTATAGCGTAGTATAGTATATTATAGAAAACTAGTTACCCCTATCTAGTATTTAAGCCAATAATGGTTATAGGGACACTTAATCTTCTTAATAATATTAATATAGTCCCATATATTTTTAATAATCCGAAGGCGTTGATAAAAAAGATAAGTAACTTAATAGAAGGGTATCTAATAAATGACTTTTTAATAGAGAGCGAGAGTCTAATATTAGTAAAGAGTTTAAGGATTATATCGAGGTGCTTAAGATAAGTCTTATGGTCCTTTGAGGTAATAATATTATTATTAATAAACGTATAGGTATATTCCTTATATAGTTATAATAGCTTATGTATAATATACTAAGCATAAGCTAGCGAATTATAAAATTCTATAGGTACTACCTTTAAGCGTTCTTATTTATAATAACTAACTATAGTAAATTAATTTTAATATTCCATCTTAATAAGAAATTAATAGAAGAAGGATTAAGCGTTAACTATCGTAATCTATAGTTTATTATAGAGGCGTTTAATAATATCTTACTATAGTAGTATAGGGTTAATATCTAGGATTATAGCTTTGTTAAGAGCACGCAAGTCTATAACTATTTAACCCTTATATTTACTATCTATAATCCGCTATATTATAAAAACTAGGGCTCTAAATAATATAGGTCTAGAGTTACCCTATTCTATATATTCTTAGGCGTAAAGCTCGTCTAAGGTTCTATTAATAGGTTTCTTATCTTCTTTACTAATAGGGTAAGGTTATTATCTAATATTAATATTCTACTACTTTTTAATAAGTTTGACCTTAAGATATTAATTCTTAGGAAGGTTAATTAGACCTTAGTCCTTTTAAATAGTAGGGTAATATAATATAACCTCTTTAAGGTATTAAATAGCTTTAGTATCTTAGTTATAGATATGTATACCTTATTTAGTAATAACTACTAGTAAGCTATTAGGCTTATTTATACCTATCTTATTATTTAAGTTAATATTTCCTTTATAGATATCTCTCTAATATAGTATTAGGGTATCCTTAGTTATAGCTTAGTCTATAAGCGCTTCCTTACCAGTTAGATTAGAGATCTCTACTTACTTATTAACTAATAGTTCTAGTAATTAAATAAGTTTTATAAGTTTATAATTTAAGAGAGTAAAGATAGAGTGATATATTAGATCCTTATATAATAATAATATTAAAAAGGCTACTTATAATTAATTACGAGTTTTAAGCTGACTCAAAGGGTAACAGGGTTCTAAGTTTAGTGCCTCGTTTAATCTTTAATAGATAAGGAATACTATTAATAACGGGAACGAATAGTAAATTGCTTATATATATATATACACCCTTTATACTTTAGGTTAAATAGAAAGGACTCTATTTTACTAGTAGTATATTAATCTAGATAGTTAAGTGATTATATAGCGCGATAGTTGCGTTCCTAGTATTATGTATATTATAGACCTTTAAAGGGACTTTTAAACAAATTTATAAAAGAATTTAAATATTATTATATAATATAATCTAGATATAAGATTCTAAGTTTAAGATATCGAGCCTATTAGGTATATTAAAGTCTTACTCTATAAGTAGACTAGCGTCTAAATGCAGGACTAGCTATATACTCTTATAAAGCTTAGTAGGTATTATATACCTATTAGGTTATTATCCTTATATAATAATTAAGAAGGTTACCTAAGTAACAGTCTCAAGGCTTCTAATACCTTAGAGCTTAAATCCCTTAGGTTCTTATAAGAGGGTATAAAACTATCATAAGTAGGCTTTACTTATAACTAAGCGGTTAGCGCTAGTATTAATATAGATTATAATTAGCAGTCTATTATAATAGCCTCAGATAATAATTTATATATATATAACTATAAAATACTATAGCTTAATAGAACTAATAATTATTACGTTTAGCTAAGGGGATAGAAGGGTTTATTGCGAGAAGATACTATTAAGGTTAGTATATAGCTTAGCGTTATAAAGTTATATTTTTTAAGAATAGATTCCCAGATCCTTAAGGAGCGGATTTTAAAATAAATTAAGATTAAAAATAGGGTACTTATCCTTATATCGAGGAATATACTCTAGAGGGCGTTTTTAATAATAAGTAGATTAAGTAACTAGGTTAATATTCTTAGGGCTATTATCTTCCTATACCTCTTAGTTATCTTTATTATTAGTACTAATTACTAAATCCTCCTTATATAAATCTAAATCCTTACTAGCCTTATTATACTAAATATTGTTAAAGTTACTCTTATTTAATAAAGTATGTACTTCCTCTTCTATTAGCTTAGGATCATTCCCTATCAATATATATATACTAAGGGGTAACCAGGTAGTTAAGGATACTAAACGCGTTAACTAGACTAGTTATATTAGTATTTAGGCTTTTACTATTAATTAAACTAAATATCCTTATGAGAGGAACTTAATAAGGGCTTAATAGTAATATTAGTAGCTTGCTTTATAGGTCTTAGTAATAATAGGCTAGGTTTAGTCTCTTTTAGCTTTATATAATATAGGTAATAAGTAGTAGTAGTATAGCTTATTCTTAAGGTTTCTTTTAGCAATAAGCGCGTCAAGGTAGTTCCTAAGCGAGTTGTTTTTATAGAAGGTTAAACTAGTGCTCGCTAGGATCCTTTTATAACTATTCGATACTAACTAGGGACTATCCTCTATAGGCACATAATAGACTTATCGCGGTTCGTCTTACTAGTTAGCTAGGGAATACTAATAACTAGCTCTATATCTATTTTATTATATATAATAGTTAATACCTTGGATATACTCTCTTTAGTATCCTTATAAAGTCGAGCGACCTTAGCTATCTAGTATTAAATATTATATTGCTTATATATATTATATAGAGTATACCTCTCCTTTATTAAATATACTTTAGTAATTTTATATAATAAATAAAAACGGTTAAATAATAACTCTTTCTAATAATATAATCTATTATTAGGGTCCTTAAGTTCTGCCTTCCTATCTAATATTAGGTTAGTTTAGTACTAGTCCGAGGCATACCTTAAAAAAGTTTAATAGAGGTTAAGGGTAGCTATAGCTAGGTTCCTATCGTCCGACTTAATATAGCTATTAATATTATTAATAAAATAGTATATATTTTAGTAGACGGTTCTAAGCTACTATTAATATATATATTATTAACTTTACTCTTATATAAAGACGGATCGAATAGCTTAATTATATTAGTTTTAAAATAAGGGGTGCTATATCTAGGTTTAGTAGCTAGTATACTACCTAATATATATACTAACCCTTTCTTTTTTATTAAGAGAAGCAATAAGAGAAAGTTACAGCTAACTAAGAACCTATTAGAGTTAGCTATTAGCTTAATTATATCCCTTAGTCTAGCTAGTAGTTCATAGTATCAGTCGTCTTAGCTATTATTACTACTATGCCTAGGGCTACCTCCTCTACTATTTTAGCTATTAAGGTCGCTATTATCGCCTTTATTATTAGGGTTACTAGGCGGTAGAGGTAGTAGTAGAGGAGTATCCTTAGGTTTAATATCCTAATTATATCCCTTACCTTTATTAAGAGTTAATAGTCTAGCTTTAGCTTCCTATAGGCCTATCTTATTATACTATTTACGCTAACTATAATTACAAGGGTAGCTCTAGCTATTACTTAACTTAGGTATAAAAGGACTAACTTATCCCTTCCCTTAGGTTAGGAATAAAGCGCTTAATATATCTAGACTTTCCTTAAATAATATATAGAATATATTTAAACTTAGCTGTAGTATTAATATAATAATAATATCCTTTAGTATAGGTTTAAGAGGTAGGGGTTATAGAGTATTTATAAATCTTCATCTAAACTTATAATACTCCTTTAATATTAATAGAAGTATTAAAAAAGCTTTAGGAATTATTATTATATTAAGTTTAGATATAGGTTTTAGGATATCTAAATTCTCTATAACTTTAACTCTTAGGGTCTTATAGCCTCCCCTCTATTTATCCTCTTTAGATGGGAGTGTTAAGTCTAGTATCTAGCTTTATTTAGTCTCAATTTTAATATATTAATTATAATAAGGGAGGTTAAACCAATATTATGATCTAATAGTATTAGTAAATAGTTATAGGGTTATAATCTACGCCTTTAGGACCTTACTTTAAATATATTAAGCGACCTTATATACTTCCCTATATAATAGTAACTTTTAAATATATTTATAGTAATTAGCTAAATATTATTTAAAGTTCTTATAAGTAATAGTTATAATACTTGCTTTTATAACTAACTTAAGAAGGGTATACTTAGTCTAGGTAAGGAGTATATAGAACTTATTAAGGTATTACTTAAGTATTATTATCAAGTTTATAACTATTAAATAGTTAATAAGTTCTAAGAGGTTAAACTTAAGACTTTCTTTAACCTTATAATTAGTAAATAGCTTATAAGATATTATTATTTTTAAGGTTTAATATCTCTTTAGAATATTCCTTAATTAAAGAAATCTCTAAGGTTTAATATCTCTTAGGGATATCTTCTAATTAAGGGAAATAGTAAAAGGTTAATATTTCTTATTAATATTTTCTAGTTAAGAGAAACGTTTAAGCTTTAATATCTCCTAGTAATATTTCCTAGTTAAGGGAAAAGAGAGTTTAGAAGCCCTATTAATAATATATAATACCTATAGGTATTAACTACTAAGATGCTACTTTATATAAACTTAATAAGGTTAGCTATTATTATATAGTCAAGGGCCTCTGGCCACTGCATAATGATTTTACCTGCTTAAGTGCAACAGACCTTCTAACTCCGCGCCTCCTAACAATACACAGCCGGCCCCGGTGCGGCGCGCGTCCGACTTTGTGATATTCAGAGGGTTTGCTTCCGAGTAGGAACCTATAGGGTTCCTATAATACTTTCCTTAACTAGTAGAGGGTATAAGCTGGAATACCTATATAATATTTCCCGACTTATACTTGCGAACTAGGTGAATTTATTATAGTCTTTTTGCGAAGAGGCTGCGGCGTAATCCGAACTCAATTATATAGTTAAGTATCTTCTTTAATTATGAGGGACTTCTTTAGTTATAAGGGGATATAGCTAACTATTAAGGTTATGCTACTAATTAATATAGTCTATATAACGAGCGAAAAATATAAGTAAAAATTCTATAATTTTAGAAGGTTTTCTCCTTAAAGGTAATAAACCCTTTTAAGGAGGTTTACTACGTTTAGGTATCTTTAAGGTATTAATTATATTAAGCGCCCTTTGGCGGGGTAACTACGCTAAGCGCGTTCGGTATTATATTCTAATAGTAAGAGATCCTCTTTTTAAGACGTTTAAACTAAGAAAATACCTTAGTTAGGTTATTTAATATCTAGGAAGTCTAGGCTAGGGGTATTATTAATAGGGATCCTAGAGGTATTAAAATATATAACCTTATATTAAGCTCAGATAATATACTCTCTATACTTAAAGGTATAAGCCTAGCTCCTTTAAATCCTCCCTATATATTCTTTCTTATAATTACTTATATAAGTACTTGATAAAATACAGGGAAAAAGTCTTCCTTTATAATATGATTATTACTCTATTATATCTTTTCTTTATTTTCTTAGCTATAAGCCTTCTTTAGTAGCTTAAAATACTTAATATCTAAGGGCTAAAGTAGATAAAATAAATAAGCTAATATATAGAGTATAATAATATTATTTTCCTTATAATATATCTTAAAGTTAGTAGTATAATAACCTTTATACCTATTAATAATAAGGAGGTAATAACTACTACTTGTATAGTTTTATATATTAGTTAAAATATTATAGCTATCTAAGCCTCTTTTATTTATTATTTATCTATTTTAAGATATTATAATAACCTAGTTATATAAGAGATTAGTTTTAATATACTAGGTAGAGAGGTATTATTAGCTTATAATAATAATATAGGGTGGAATACTACAGCCTAATAAACTAATAGCCTAAATAACTATAACCTATTTATAATTACTAAGCTATATTACCTTTATATTTAAATTCTTTTTAGCGCTTATAATAACTATTCTAGATATAATCTATCCTGTTATAGTCTAGTCTTATTTAAGTTATAGCTATCTAAGTCTATAATATTATATTTTATAACTATATTTGCTTTAAGGCGAAACTACGCGTTTATTATATCCTGATCTTTATATTAAGCCCTCTTATTCTTATACTTATAAGAAAAGTATATTTTTAGCTATTGTTATCGCTTCATAAAGTTTAAAGCCTAGCGCCTCCTAACTAGGGGTATATAATAGTTAGTAAGTACTTAATTAGCTATATCTTCTAATATATTAATATAGATAGGAAGTAACTAGGAAACTAGGTTAAGAATATACTTAACTAGCCTCTCTTCTTCTAATAATATAAGCTTTTATAAGTTTAATATAATATCCTATTATATAGGTATACCTTTTAATTAGATACCTAAGGTCCTAGAGGGACTAAGTAGATTCTAGCTACTAATTAAATACTAAGATTTAGGGTTTAATTAATAGCCTAGATAGCTAGGTTTAGTTAAGTCTCTTTAGTTTATAATACTATTAGTTTATTATAACATTATATAAGTTATAAGGTAGAAGATAGTATAGTTGCAGTTAGGTGGGTAGCTTGCTTATCTAGGCAGCTAGCTCATTAACCACGTTAATAGAAATTAGGCTTATTAGTTCTATCCTATAGGTCTTATAAAGTTAAAACCTTAGGTATTGTTCCTGGTATTTTGAAATAAAAAGAGTTACGTAGTCTCTATTAAAGAGGGATAAGGGGCTTAATATATAGGGGATATAGGGGTAATAGAGGGCTTTTAGTATTATATAAGGGTAGTAATAATAAAGAAGAAAGGGTTTCTATTATCTTATATAATCTCTATAAAGAGCTTAGAGTCTAAATTATACTTTTTGATAATTATGAAGTATTATAATTTAACTAACTTAAGGTTATTATTACTCTTTAGGTAGAAGTTAGAATATTAAATACTATTTATAATATCATCCTGGATTTAACTACTATTATGAATAATAAATATATTATTAATAATAAAGACCTCTAAAGTCCTTGGGTAGTTTAGGAGTCTATATAGTTAAAGATCTGAGTAATATTCTAAAGGTCTTTCTTAAAGTTAGCTTATAGTTAGTAACTTTAAATATAATAGTTAAGGTACTTATTATTATATTAAGTAATATAGCTAGTAATCTTAGCTATATTAGTCTCTTTAGGGTGAAATATCCTAACTTAGCTATATATATTATAATTAATAATAGCTCTAATGTTATTAGGGATTAAGATTACTAATTAGTATTAAAATAAAGGGAAAAGAGAGGGAGTAAGAGAGAATTAAGTATTAGTATTATTAGCTATTAAAGAAGAGGGATAAAGCTATATTTAGAAACTTTATCAATTAATTAAGCTAATATTTATACCTTAATCATAAGTATTATCCCTAGGATATTCCTTTACGTAGTTAATCTATATATTAAATAACTTATAGATAGTATTACTTAATTTTCTTCTTATTAATAACTTAGCTCTTTCTTTTATATTATATCCTTATACTACTTATTTCTCTAAAAAGAGGACCTTTTAGAAGCGATTACTTATATTTCTAAAGAGGGGACTTAAGGAAGGATTATTAAGAGAGCTTCTCTAAAGAGGGGACCTTCTTGATAAAGGAATTACTTAGAGAAGAAAGATTAAAGGATTACTCAAAGGACTTCTCTAAGAAAGGGATCTTCTTAATAGAGAGATTACTTAGAAAACGGGTTTAAAATACTTATTTACTTACTTTATTAAATCTTATTAACCTAAAGGAGGGGATACTTCAAAAAGAGGTCTTTAATTACATATTAATTAAGATAGATTTTAAAGTAATAAAGGAAAACCTTTTTAAAGGAGATAGGAAGGGGAAAAATAAATGTTAAAATAGTATATTTAATTAATCTAGGTAGCCTTTATAAAAGGCTTAATATACATCTTTTTACTCTACAAAGGTAGGCGCTACTAATACAAGCTAGTTAAGATAAGTCTATTAGACCCTTACTACTAGGAAAGTAGCTACTATTAAAAAAGCTTTTTTTTTACTTATTATAACCTAGATATAGTAGATTATAAATAGGCGTAAAGTTAAGAGATTAAAGTTATAAAGTTATAATGAGGAGGAAGGTAGGTGAGGGGTTATTTAGATAGAGGAAGGCGGAGAGGGGGGGGGGGGGGTAGCCTAAAGTTATAAGGTTAACTTTAGTAACTATAGGTAAACCTAATTTAGTAGTTACTATGAAGGTTATCCTATAGTGCTTCTAAAACCTATCTTATCTAAGTAGTTATAGCTTATTATTTTTAGAGGTTATTAAATTTAAAGCTATAAGTAACCTATAAATAATATAAATATTATATTATTACTATAGTTTTAATAGGTAGCTAAGATTAAGGTAATTTATTTTAGTAAGTAATTAGGACTTATTACTACTCTCTCTTATAGTAACTAGTTAGGGCTTATTATAAGGGACTGGATACCTAGACCGGAGAAGCTGGAGACGCCTCGGCTAGTATAGGCTGAAGGGATAGAGAGGCCTATAGGTCTAGGGTATAGAACCCTTATAGCAAAGACTTAGCAAAGACTTACTAAAGGCTAGAAATAAAGGATCTTAGAGGAAGTAAGCAAAAGTAATATAATAATACTAATCCTACCTTTTAGGTGCTTCTATTATTAGTTTAATCTAATTATAGCTCTTAGCCTATCGATACCTTTATAATTCTTTTGCTTCTACCCTGCTTTAGGAAGGTTAATAAGAATAATAATATTATATACCTGAGTAACGCCTACTAATAAGGCTAAGGAACCTACGCCTAATATTCGCTAAGAGCAGAGTAAAATAGCTTATATAAACCTATATAAGAAAGCTAACCCTAGCGACTGATTAGAAGATAATATAAGCTAATAAGGGGAGGTAAGAAGCTATACTTTAAGCAAGGCTAGGGGCCCCGAAGAGAACGGGCTACTTATGCTAAATACTTGCTATATAGATAATAAGTATATATAGGAAAATATGGAATATAAGACCCCTTTCGATAGACTAGATAGGCTAACGGGCTAGATATCTATAGCTATAGCTAACGGGCTAGCCTAAGCTAGAGGGCTAGATAAAGCAACTAGCTAAGTACTAATATAATAGATTATAACTATAATAGCTAACTAATATAAGCTAATTACTACTATATTAAGCAACCGAGCTCCTACTAAGTAATCGCCTAAGGTTTATAAAAGACCCCTAAATTATAATATAGCGCGCCTTACTAGCGAATTAACTAGTATAATAAGGGAAGATTAGCTTATTATAGTTAAGAAGGCTTATAAGTACTACCTTAGCTACTCTAATAATTAGTATATCTAGTAGGCTTTAAGTATAATAGAGCATACCTTATAAATAGAATAGCAGAATTATTAGTAAATACTTATAAATAAGTTAGGGAGCTAGGTCAACCTTAAATAAGAAGACTTTAGAATTTTCATAAGAGGGTAGCATATTATACCCGAGCTCTAAGAGTAGAAATACTATAATACTTTAAAGTAATGCTATTAGAAGGATAATAAGAAACTAATTATATATTAGACTTAATAGGAATCTATTACCTAAGTACTTAGCAAGCTAAGTATAGGTAATATAAAGGCATATGCTTTCTTTTAGGGCCTTATTAGGACGCTAAAGGACGAACTCTTTAAGTAGGATATTAACTATATTAATATAGATATTATTACCCTATATATATAGAGATTATAAGAGATCACGGAAGGGAGACATAGGGGAATATCCGCTAGCTATTCCGAGTCGTATAAGCAACTATACTTAGGCTCTCTAGACCGCCCTTATAAGAGCAGCTTATAACCCCCTAGGTTAATAGACTTAAGGGATCGCCGCCTAGAGACCCTATCTTAGAACAACTACTTAGCAGATACTCGTATAACGCTTAGCGCTAGTAGTATATCCTCTAACTCCTAGGGATCCTAATGCTATAATTATAAGAAGTATAGCTATATCTCCCCTAATTATACTAAAACCTATATATAGCTAATAGGTAGTAACTAGAACCTAAACCTAAGATAGGGCGGGATAAGTATAATTATAGTACTTAGTATAACTAATACTAAAGACTTAGGAAACGAGTAGGCGTAGATATAACCCCGAGGGGTATTATACTAGAAATTACCTTAGTTCTATTAGGATAGACCGTTAAGGGATAGGTATTAGCACTCTAAGTATCTAGCGAAGTTAAACTAGAGGTTAATATAAATACCTATATAGTAGTAAATAATATATAAGAAGATCTTATCGAGAGGCTCTAACTAAAGGAGGCTACTAGTATTATAGCCCCTAAATTAGTAGATTTCTAGGAAAGGCCTATACTTATAAGTAAGGTCTACTAGCTTATATTCTTCCTTATAGATAGTCGGGGTTACCTATAGAAGATTTACTAGGCTTTTATTATAAGCTCTCGCCCTAAAGGAGCAGGAGATATCCTTCTATCTAATAACTTAATAAGATAAGAAGGTATCTATATAGATACCTATATATATATCTAGTTATATAAACCCCTCTTACTCGCTAAGCTAGAGGCGAGTATTTAAGAGATTATAGAGAATAGCTAATAGGCCTATATTATATATCTAATAAGCGCTATAAGCTCTAATAAAAAGGATATAGAAACCTTAGGCAAAGATTTACTAGATAATAAGTAGGAGAAGAAGATTCCTAGGGAACTTAAAGACTTTACTAATATTTTTAATAAGGAGAATATAAAGAAAGTTCTAAGGCTAAAGGGAGTAGTATACTATATTAAACTAAAACCTAGTAAGGAACCCCTATATAAACCTATATACTTTATATTAGCAGAGTAGTTATAAATACTTACTAAGTATATTTAGGATATAGAGGCGATAGGTTATATATACTACTTAACTAGATCTATAGGAGCATTAGTACTATTCGTACCTAAGACAGATAGAAGCTTATAACTATATATAAACTATAGAGGACTAAACGAAATTATAATAAAGAACTATTATCTTCTGCTACTAATTAGCAAGTTTCTAGATAGACTTGCTAGAGCAAAGTTTATTTCTAAGATTAACTTAAGCGAGGTATACTACTAAATTATAATTAATAAAGTAGATAGGTAGAAAATAGTATTTAGAATGCAATATAAGTATTTTAAGTATCCTATAATATTATTTAAGCTTATAAATACCCTAGCAACTTTTTAGGCGTATATTTACTAAATACTTACCGACTTTTTAGATACTTACTATATTATATACCTAGATAATATTCTAATCTACTTAAATATAAGGGAATAGTATACTAAGGACCTCTATACTATCCTATACTACCTAAGGGCTACTAAGCTATTTATAAAACTAAAGAAGTATAACTTCTATTAGATAGAAGTAGATTTTCTAGGGTTTTATATTACCTAAGATAATATCGGGATAGACCTAGATAGAGTCTAAGTAGTTATTAAATAGCTAGTACTAAAGTCTTTTAGAGATATCTAAATATTCCTTAGTTTCTATAACGTTTATTATAAGTTTATTATAAGATATTCCTATATTATAGCCCCTATAAATAGCGCGCTTAAGGGAAGCTAGAATAGCATAAAATCAGGAGCCTTTGCCTAGATAGGGGAGATATAGACTATATTTGAGATACTTCGGAGAGTATTTACTAAAGCCCTAATACTAAGATATTATAACCTAGCATTAGAAACCAGGGTTAAGACTAATATATCTACTTAGGTAGTATCTAGTATGCTCTTATAGAAGTATAGTATAGTTTAATACCTAGTAGCCTTCTAGTTAAGGAAGCTCTTAGATATAGAGAGGCGCTAGGCTATAGGGTAATAGGAACTCTTTGCTATTATAGAAAGTTTAGATTACTAGGTATAATACTTATAAGGACTTCCTAAGAAATTCGTAATACTTATAGACTATATAGCGCTAAAAGGAGTATTCGCTATGCTTTCATAGGATATTTATAGAAGACTCGCGCGATAGGTTTACTACCTATTAGTATTTAACTTTAAAATCTAATATATTTCGGGGGTTATTAATCTAGTAGATAGACTATTATAACGCCCTAACTATATAGTAGAAGATGCTAAGGTAGATAATATACTTCCTACCCTTAGAAAGAAACTTAGGCTTATTAGCTAGCTTTTAGTAAATATTCGCTAGCATATTACTAAGCTTAAAGGAATTATAGCTATTATAAGAACTTATATCTAAGCCGTCTAGCGAAGCATATAAGAACCTTACTAGAGGGCTATCTCTAAGGTTAAGGGATCCTCACCCTTAAGTTAGCACTACCCTACGATAGGTACTAATAAGCTACTATATATAAGTATATATATTAGCGCTATTACCCGCACGAAAGTATACATAAGTACTACGCTAACTGCTCCACGAGAGAATAGCAACAGGCTAGAGGACTTAGGGGGAGCTAGGGTTACTATACTAGAATAGTATATCCTACGTGCTATAATAAGGGAGCTTATTTAGGATAAAATAGCTTATATACTATAACTAGGCGCGGATCTTAATTGGATAATTAGAGCATTATAAGCTAAAGACCCCTTCTATAGAGATATTATAGCTAAGGTTCGCTAGGGCGCTAGGGAATATTAAGGATACCGAGTTAATTAGAATAATATCCTTTGGTTTAGAAGAAGACTTAGTATCCTAGAAGAGGGATCCCTCTATTATAAAAACCTAAAGAACTATTATAATATACTTAGATTAGGGTATAAAGGAGTAAATAAGATAGCTAAGCTAATCTTATAAAGGTTTTATTAGCTATATTTAATAGAGGATATATAGTAATATATCGCTAAGTACCTACGCTACTAAGGGGCGCGTATACTATAGCATAAGCTATATAAGCTATTATAAATACTAGAACTACTAGTATACCTATTCTAATAGATTTCTTTAGACTTCTTAACTAGCTTACTAGAAAGTTAATAAGATAATAGAGTTACTTATAATATAATTCTAGTAATTATATACTAGATAACTAAAGTAGCATAGTTCTTAGCGATAACTAAGCAACTAAATGCTATAGGTTTAGCGAGGATCCTATATTAAGAGATCGAGTGCTAATATAGCACGCCGAAGGCTATTATTAGTAACTAAGATAAACTAATTACTAGCTAGTTCTAGCGAGACTAGACTAAGGCCTGAGATATAGAAGGGTATATCTCTACTATATAGCACCTATAGATAGATAGCTAGACTAAAAGAATATATTAAACCTTAATTATATATCTTATAAAGTTTAGCAAAAGCTTATGCAACTAATAGGCAATATAATTAGTTAAAGCTGAATTCTTTTATAATAATAGCAAGTATATTACTATTATATCCCCCTTTAAGGCCCTTATAGGATACTACCCTCAAATAGTTAACTACTATTTATTAAATGTGAAGATTAGGATCTAAGGGGTTAATAAAAGGCTTAAGAAGCTAATAGAGGTTTGCTAAAGAATAGCTAAGAACTAGCGATATATAATAGAGGTATAAGCTAAGAATGCAAATACTAGAAGAAAAGCGTAATTATATAATATTAGAGATATTATAAGACTCTTAATAAAGAACTTCTATTTTGCAAAGGGTTAGTAAAAGCTTGCCCTAAGATTTATTCCTATATTAGTTATAAAAGTTATAAGCTCTAATACCTATAGAATATAACTTCTAGAGAGGTATAGCAGAGTATATAATATCTTCTCTATTGCTCTACTTAAGCTATAGTATAGCTAAAAGCTTATTAAGAGGTAGCTCCTAGACCTTAAAGAAGACCCTAAAGAATAGGACGTTAAGGATATTATATTATAGAGGGAAGCGCTAATAGGCCCCTTATATTTAGTTAAATAAAAAGGCTAGCTAGTAGAGTTTAATACCTAGGAGCCTGAAGAATACTTAGCAAACGCTTTATAAATCCTCGCTAGATTTAAGAAATAGTAGTATAAGTTATATTATAAGTAGGATAATAAGTAGTATAGATAAATAAGAAAAGTTAATTAACTATAAGATAGCTAAAACGCTAAGAGAAGACACCCCCCCCCCCTATAAAAGCAATATAAACCCTATAGGTATCTAACCTTATATTACTATAGAATTCTACTATACCTTCGCTGAAGTTCCGCTAGTACTACTACTTATTATTATTATTATTACCCTTCTCGTTATTATTATTATCCTCGCTCTCCTCCTCCGAGCTATTGCTAGTAGTATTATTATTACTACTTTAACTATCGCTCTCTATAGTATTATTAGAGTTGCTATCCTTTATAGCTAAGGACTCATCCTCCTTACTATTATAAACCTAATATTGCTAAGCTATTACTAAGTTATTACTAACCTTCTTATAAGAATTAGGTCGAGGCGCGGGGCTATTACTAATAACCTTAAAGATAGTAATAAGAGCTTAGTAATAAGTATTATAAAGTATATAAGAACCTTAAACCTTTGAAAGCCCTTATAAAGGAAGCGTAGATATAAAGGAATTGCTCTTTAAAAGCTATATTATTAAGATATTAGTAAGCTTATTAAGAAAAGTAGCCTACTTAAAGATATAAGTCTTATTATATAAGTAAATAGGGAGAGTATTATTAAGCTATATTATAATCTCCTTAACTAAAACCTTATCCTTAGCCTAGCGAGCTGCTTATATATATATATTAGATTAATAAAAAGATAAAACTAATTATAAGGTAAAACCTACCTTAAGCGAAACCTATAGATACGCCTAGGTATATGAAGCTATACTCTCCTCGATACCTATAGCGAGGAGTTAGTTCTTATAGTTCTTAGAACTAGGCTTAAGACTAGCAGGGTTTACTAACTAGTTATAGAGGTATTAGAGAAG
>JAOQIF010001445.1:0-17442 GCA_026260285.1 Colletotrichum sansevieriae
GAGCCTACGAGCCTCGTTATAATATCTAATTCTAGCTATATCTCCTATATTATAATATTCCTCTATAAGAGAGGGATTACTATACTAATTTAATATTAAACTCGAATAGTTAGCTATATAAATTAATAATTAAAACCTCTATCTCTTTAACTTCTTTAACTTCCTTCCTTTAATATATAAATACTTTTAGGAAGAAGTTTCGAGGTCGAGTCCGAGTCCTCTACCTTATTATAAGTCTTTATAGTATAAGGGAGGTCTTAGATAAAGAAAAAAAAGAGATAAGTCGTGCTATTAGATATCATAGTCTTCCTACTAGCCTAGGGCTATAGTAGGGGTTGCTAAGACTATAAGTAAAATAAGGAAAAGAGTAATATAAGCGTGAATAATAATAAATAGTATAATAGGTAATTATAGGTATATTATAATATATTCTATAATAGCTGAGCCTTCTAAGCTATCTGCTAGAAGTCTCCTACTTAAAGGATAGGCGTTAAGCCTAACCGTGGTCACGTGGAATGCTACGCGATGGCCGACTATATCACCAAAAGGCGTGTGATATAAACTTTCTATAATAGCAAGGAGTTCCTATTACCACAACCTAGCGCCTCTCTATATCTAAGAGCTTCTTTAACTAGAAGGCTACTAGGTGCTAAACTATATTATGCTTCTTTAAGAGCACGCTAGATACTACCTAAGTAGATATATTAGTCTTAACCCTAATTTCTAATACTAGGTTATAATATCTTAGTATTAGGGCTTTAGCAAATACTCTCTAAAGTATCTTAAATATAGTCTATATCTCCCCTATCTAGGCGAAGGCTCCTGACTTTATACTATTCTAGCTTTCCTTAAGTATACTATTTATAAGGGCTATAATATAAGAATATCTTATAATAAACTTATAGTAAAAGTTATAGAAACTAAGGAATACTTAGATATCTCTAAAAGACTTTAATACTAGCTATTTAGCAACTGCTCGGACTCTATCTAGCTCTATTCTAATACTATCTTAGGTAATATAGAACCCTAGAAAATCCACTTCTATCTAATAGAAGTTGCACTTCTTTAGTTTTATAAATAGCTTAGTAGCCCTTAGGTAGTATAGGATAATATAGAAGTCCTTAGTATATTATTCCCTTATATCTAAGTAAATTAGAATATTATCTAGGTATATAATATAATAGGTATCTAAAAGGTTAGTAAGTATTTAGTAAATATATGCCTAAAAAGTTACTAGGGTATTTATAAGCCTAAATAGTATTGTAATATACTTAAAGTACTTATATTATATTCTAAACGCTATTTTCTACCTATCTACTTTATTAATTGTAATTTAGTAGTATACCTCGCTTAAGTTAATCTTAGAAATAAACTTTGCTCTAGTAAGTCTATCTAAAAGCTTGCTAATTAGTAGCAGAGGATAATAGTTCTTTATTATGATTTTATTTAATTCTCTATAGTCTATATATAGTTATAAGCTTCTATCCTTCTTAGGTATAAATAGTATTAGTATTCCTATAGAGCTAGTTAAGCAATATATATAGCCTGCTGCCTCTATATCCTGAATATACTTAGCGAGTATTTATAACTACTCTGCTAATATAAGGTATATAGATCTATATAGGGGTTCCTTACTAGGTTTTAGTTTAATATAGTATACTACTCCCTTTAGCCTTAGAACTTTCTTTATATTCTCCTTATTAAAAACGTTAGCAAAGTCTTAAAGTTCCCTAGGAATCTTCTTCTCTTGCTTATTATCTAGTGAATCTTTGCCTACGGATTCTATATCCTTCTTATTAGAGCTTATAGCGCTTATTAGGTATATAATATAGGTTTATTAGCTATTCTCTATAATCTGTTAAACGATCGCCTCTAGCTTAGCAAATAAGAGGGGTTTATATAATTAAATATATATATAAGTATTTATATAGATACCTTCCTATCTTATTAAGTTATTAGATAGAAGGATATCTCCCGCTCTTTTAGGGCGAAGGCTTATAATAAAAGCCTAGCAAATCTTCTATAGGTAACCCTAACTATCTATAAGGAAGAATATAAGCTAGTAAACCTTGCTTATAAGTATAGGCCTTCCCTAGAAATCTACTAATTTAGGGGCTATAATACTAATAACTTCCTTTAGTTAGAGCTTCTTAATAAGATCTTCTTATATAATATCTATTACTATATAGATATTTATATTAACCTCTAGTTCGACTTCACTAGATGCTCGGAGCGCTAACGCCTATCCCTTAATAATCTATCCTATTAGAACCGAGGTAATTTCTAGTATAATACCCCTCGGGGTTATACCTATACCTACTCGTTTCCTAAGTCTTTAGTATTAGTTATACTAGGTAATATAATTATACTTATCCCGCCCCGTCTTAGGTTTAGGTTCTAGTTACTACCTATTAGCTATGCATAGGTTTTAATATAATTAGGGGAGATATAGCTATACTTCTTATAGTTATAGCATTAGGATCCCTAGGGGTTAGTAGATATACTACTAGCGCTAAGCGTTATATAAGTATCTACTAAGTAGTTATTCCAGGATAGGGTCTCTAGGTAGCAATCCCTTAAGTCTATCGACCTAGGGGGTTGCGAGCTGCTCTTATAAGGGCAGTCTAGAGAGCCTAAGTATAGTTACTTATATAACTTAGAATAGCTAGCGGATATTCCCCTATATCTCCTTTCTATAATCTCCTATAATTTCTATATATATAGGGTAATAATATATATATTAGTATAGTTAATATCCTACTTAAGAAGTTTATCCTTCAGGGTCCTAATAAGGCCCTAAAAGAAGGCATATGCCTTTATATTACTTATGCTCAGCTTGCTAAATGCTTAGTTAATAGACTCCTATCGAGCCTAATATATAATTAGTTTCTTATTATCCTTCTAATAGCACTATCTTAAAGTATTATAATAATTCTACTCTTAGAGCTCGGGTATAATATACTACCTTCTTATAAAAATTCTAAAGTCTTCCTATTTAGGCTCGACCTAGTTCCCTAACTTATCTATAAGCGTTTACTAATAATTCTACTATTCTATTTATAGGGTATGCTCTATTATACTCAAAGCCTACTAGATATACTAGCTATTAGAATAGCTAGGGCGGTGCCTATAAGCCTCTTTAACTATAATAACCTAATCTTCCCTTATTATACTAGTAGACTCGCTAGTAAGGCGCGCTATATTATAATTCGGGGGTTTTTTATAAACCTTAGGCAATCGCTTAGCAGGAGCTTAGTTGCTTAATATAATAGCAATTAGCTTATATTAGTTAGCTATTATAGTTATAATCTATTATATTAGTACTTAGCTAGTTGCTTTATCTAGCCCTCTAGCTTAGGCTAGCCTATTAGCTATAGCTATAGATATCTAGCCCGTTAGCCCGTCCGGTCTATAGGAAGGGGTCTTATATTCCCTATTTTCCTATATATACTTATTATCTATATAGCGAGCGTTTAGCATAAGTAGCCTGTTCTCTTTAGGGCTCCTAGCCTTGCTTAAAGCATAGCTTCTTACCTCCTCTTATTAGCTTATATTATCCTCTAATTACTCGCTAGGGTTAGCTTCTTTATATAGGTTTATATAGACTATTTCGCTCTACTCTTAGTAAATATTAAGCATAGGTTCTTTAGCCTAATTAGTAGGCATTACTTAGGTATATAGTGCTATTATTATTATTAACCTTTCTAAAGCAGGGTAGAAGTAAAAGAATTATAAAGGTATTAAGGGGCTAAGAGCTATAGTTAGGTTAAACTAATAGTAGAAGCACCTAAAAATAGGATTAGTATTATTATACTACTTTTGCTTACTTCTTCTAAGATCCTTTATTTCTAGCCTTTAGCAAGTATTCGCTAGGTCTTTGCTATAAAGGTTCTATACCCTAGACCTATAGGCCTCTCTATCCCTTCAGCCTATACTAGCCGAGGCATCTCCGGCTTCTCCGGTCTGGGTATCCAGTCCCTTATAAAATTAAATATAATACTAATAGTAAAGTAAGTAGTATTATTACTTTATTACTACCTCTTAGATAGCTAGTAGCTCTACCTCTAGTATATTATATTATAGTTATATACTCTTGAGCTTTTAAGATATAAATACTACTAGTCTCTATATATCCCCTTCTAACTAGCTTAATTTTACCCCTCTTATAAAGTCTAATATATTAGTTATAACCTAAATTAGGAGTATAAGGTTAAAATAATATAAAATAGATATCTCTATAAATAAAGCATAGAGCTAATAGAAGGTAACTAGTACTTCTCTAGTTATTATTAGCTATTCCTTAGCTATATTAGTAAGTTAGTTAGTAAGTAAGCTATAAATCTTAGAGTAATCCTTAATAAATCTCTTATAGAACCCTATAAATCCTAGGAACTACTAAATCTCTTATATTATAATAAGTATTAGCTACTTAGTATTACGGGCTACGCTACTGCTAGCGTCTGGGCGGTGCTGCAGACCCTAAGAATTCTGCCCTTAACGACTGCTCTCGCTTAATATTCGCCCTATATCCGCTTTTCTATTGCACGGAGAACTTCCTAGAAAACTTCCCTTCCTTAGCTTAGATTACTATAATTAAGGCACCTCTAAGTTAAATAAACCCGGGCTAGCCCCTTATATATCTAAGCTCTCTCTCTCTATACCTACCTCGCTAGTTATATAATATAATAGATAGCAGGTAGAAAATAGAACCTACTATACCTATAGTAGCTAGTCTAGAAGTACTACTAATAAGTAAGGAAGTATTTAAAGTAATTTATATAGCAATTAATAAGCTTAGCAACCGACTTAATAGCCTAATAACTATATAATAGCCTAATAATAAGCTAACTACGGAGCTCTAGCGAGATATAGCAGGCAGCTACGCCCTAGTATTACTAATACTAACCCTATAGCTAGAGACTACCTAAGAAGTAGGTAGCGCTCGGCGATTAAAACCCCTTCCTAACCCCCCTAAGTTCAGAGGAAACTGCAATAAGTATACTATATAGGTATAATAGATATGTAATAAAGTTAGAATAGACCGGGACTTCTACCTAAGTAATTAGGAGGCCTAGTATCTTATTAACTCCTGCTTAGAACCTAAAGTATAGCTAGTAGTTATAGCTTTCTATAGGTTAGGGGGTAGTAATAGCTTATTCGAGCTAGATACCTTCTTAGTATACCTAGACTATACCTATAGCAACCCTAATATTATAAGCAAGGCTTTTAGAAGACTCTTAAAGCTTTAAATAAAGTATAATAAAGCCTTCGCCTCGTTCCTACCCTGCTTTAAATATACTATTATAGAAGTAAGTAGCATAGTATAGCTAGATAGTATCTAGATCGACTACTTATATAAGGTATTATCTTATAAGCTCCTCGACTATCTAGTTAATTACTTAACCCCCTATAAGTATACTAAATATATTAGCTTTATATAAGATATTATATAGAAGCTAGAGGGATTATATTATATTCCTAACGCTTTATACTAGCTTATAACTTTTAGATTGAGAGTATTACCCGCTAGAGTAGATATAAATAGGGATACTAGGATAACGGGGTTAGTATATACCTCGCGCGAGGGCGTAGGCGAAGGTCCTAGTAAAGAAATATATTATTATTTTAGGTATAACTAGATCGGTTAATTATAAAGGGATTACTAGAAGGCTAAGAAGTCGAAGGATAGTCCTAGAGTAATAAAAGCTATTGAGGAAATAATATATTTAGACTTAGGAGAGGTTAAAGCAAAGAGGACCCTTCTAACTTAAGAAACGAATAACCCTAATATAAAATTAGATATTAGGGATAATAAAGGAAGAGCAGGCTAGTTAGGAATAGTTCTAATTAGAACGTAGTATAAGCAGGCTTTTTATAATATTAGTAGTTAGAGTTAATAAAAGTACTCCTACTAACGCTTTAATAGACTATAGATATAATATCTATATAATAGTAGATTACTAATATACCCGCTACCTCTATTTACTATATATCGACTACTAAGCGTAGTAATTATAAGGCTTTACTAATAACTTAGCTTAAGCTATAGCAAAAGGCATAGCTATATTATACCTCGAGATTAGAAGCTATATATAGCAACTCTTTACTTATATAATAAAAGGACTAGATGCTAACCTCTTCTTAAGGCAGCTATAGATAGAATAAAACTATATTATTTATACTATAGTAGAGAAGTAAATATATTATAGGAAGGTAAGCGTTATTATTACCCTTTAAGGATATAAAGAACCCTAGAGAGTAAGGGAGATCTAGGAAGCCTGCTAACTTAATACTACCTTATTTATAGCGATCTACTAGAGGGTTAATAAGAGTTAGCTATCTAAGTTAGAAGTAGGAATATAAGTAGTAAGCCTAAGGAATATTAAAAAAGCGCTTGAGGTAAAGAAACCGGAAGACTATTTAGAGAAACTATTATAATATATTTATAATAAATTCATAGAGCTTTTTAAGCTAGCTAAGTTATACCCCCTACCCCTAAGTTATCCTAATATAGATCACGAAATCTACCTCGAGCATAATACCTCTAGCTAAGAGGCGCCCTTACCCTAGGGACCCCTCTATAGTATATTAAGAGAAGAGTTATTAATATTAAAAAAGATACTTATAGACCTATTTAATAAGGGCTTTATTTAGGCAAGTAAGTCTCTAGCTAGTATGCTTATACTTTTTATTAGGAAGCCTAGCAGAGGATTATAGTTCTATTATAACTACTAAGTATTAAATATAATTATAAAGCAAGACTACTACCCCCTACCCCTAATCTAAGAGACCCTCTAGAGGGTTAGTTTAGCAAAGTAGTATACTAAACTAGATATAGTAGCAGCCTTCTATAAGATTTATATAGCAGAAGGGTACTAGGAAAAGACCGCTTTTTGCATATAATATAAGCTCTTTAAGTAGCTAATTTATCTATTCGGATTAAGCGGAGCCCCTATAATATTCTAACGATATATTAATAGCACGCTCCAGGAGTTTCTTAATACCTTTGCGATAGTATATATTAATAATATATTAATTTATAGTAGTAGCTCCCGAGAAGACTATAAGTAGAAGGTGCATAAGGTTCTCCAGACTCTCTAAGAGGCTAGTCTTAACCTCGACCTAGCGAAGTATAAGTTCTCTATAAAAATAGTAAAATATATAGGATTTACTCTAAAATTAGGCGAGGGTATTACTTATAATATAGAGAAAGTATAGGTAATTATATAAATAGGAAGCGCTATTTATCTAGGGTAAGGAATAAGAAGATATATTCTAAGCGCTCAAATACTGCTTCTAAACTATACCAATACTATGCTATTTTAACCTATAAGCCCTAATTACTATTAAGATAGATTGCTTAGGGTTCGCTTTAGGGGTGGTGCTAACTCAAGAAGATACGTAAGGATAGCGCTATCTTATTGCTTTCTACTCGCAGAGGCTAACCCCTGCTTAATATAACTACCTAATCTATTATAAGGAGCTATTAGTAGTAATTACTTATTTAAATGCATAAGATGCTAAGCTAAGAAGCTACCCTAGGTTTAAGGTCCTTATTAACTATAAGGGCCTCGAATACTTTATATAAAAATAATATTTAATAAAACGCTAAAATTACTAAGTAGAGTAGTTATCGAGGTATAATTTCTACTTAGAATATTAACCTAGTTACCTAGTAGCTATACCTAATATGCTCTCATGCTAGGAATAGGACGCCTTAAAAGGATAAGAGGATAAATAAGAGAAAGGGAGGGTAATATAGATAATCCCTAACTCCGCCCTAGGTAAGGTAAGGAGGATAGTAATAATTAAAGCCCTTATTATAATAGTGAGTGAGGATCTAGCCCTTTAATATATATAGAACGAAGCGCAAGCAGAAGATAACTAGTACTAAGGGGCTTATTCTATAGTAAAAAGGGGTAACCGAAGCTTCCCTCCCTAGCTAGGCCTAAAACTTGTAAAGGTATCGAGGGGCTAAGAGCCACGGTCAGGTCAAACTAATAGCAGAAGCACCCAAAAGGTAGGATTAGTATTATTATACTACTTTTGCTTACTTCCTCTAAGATCCTTTATTTCTAGCTTTTAGTAAGTATTCGCTAAGTCTTTACTATGAGGGTTCTATGCCCTAGACCTATAGGCCTCTCTATCCCTTTAGCTTATATTAGCTGAAGTATCTCTAGCTTCTCTAGTCTAGGTATCTAGTCCCTTATAATTATCGCCCTTTTAATTATAATAATCCCTACTATAAGATCGGGTATTATAGGTTAGCCCTCTATTATTATCCTTCTTAGCTATCCGGGGTGGGTCCCGGTCCTTTACTTATCGCTACTATTATCTAGTATAGTAACTATTTGCTAAGTATTTGCTAAAAGATAGTAGGGCCCTTGGAGTTATAGATATAATAGCTAAGCCTATAGTCCCGTTCCTTATAGTTCCTGTCCTTTTAGGCCCTTTTATGCTCTCTATCCGGGCTATTCTAAAGGGATCCTATTATTTCCTTTTAAAAGAGGGCGGTTATCCTTATAGTAACTTCGTTTTTATTCTCCTGCTATTCGCCTTTTATCTAGCGAGCACTTTCTTATATTATACCCTTATAATAACTTCATTTTTATCCTATTATTTCCTTTTAAAAGAGGGTAGTTATCCTTATAGTAGCTTTGTTTTTATTCTCTTGCTATTCGCCCTTTATCTAGCGAGTACTTTCTTATACTATGCCCTTATAATAACTTCGTTTTTTATCCTATTATCCCCCTTCTAAACGGGCGTATTATAAGGCTATTAAGTAGGTCGGATAGTAACTATTACTACTGATTTACTACGTCTACCTCCTAGTAGGTAGTACTTGCTATAGTGAGTAACTGCTATTCTTTGCTATCTGAAGTTATATCTACTTTTGTAATAGTTTAGCGAGGTCTCTTTAGTTATTTATAAAATAATAGCTTTTTCCTACCCTAGGGTTAGTTCTTTTCCCTCCTTATTATACTATATTATTTAATAGCTACTTTTATATTATCTAAGCCCTTTATTAAGCCTTTATAAACCTTCCTATCTTTTAATACTTCCTTAAATATTATAAGCGCTGAGAGCCTTATTAGCTAACTCCTCGCTAAGTATAGCCCTACTAAGGCTAAGCTTAGTAGTAGTAACTATTAGTATAATTAGGCAGGTAGTAGCGAACCCTGTATTAGCTGCATGCTATAGCTCCCTAAGAATACCTAGGTTATCTGCACCTATCGATATAATAGTAATCGTACGTACGAGTTATACCGGGTTTATAGTATTAAGTACTATAGGGTGAGCTTAGCGATTATTCAGGGGAGGTATAAGCTAACTTTTCCTATTTCTAGATTCCTACTTATCTTATTAGTATTACTTATTTCTATTAGAACTAGGTTAAGCGTTATATCTATGCGATTACTACTAGCTAGTATTAGTAATATAAGATCTTCTATATCTTCGCAGCTATAGAGCAGGGGTAGGAGCTTCTCTAACGCCTCTATAACTAGTTAGTAAACCCTATTAGTCTTAAGCCTAGTTCTAAAAACTATAAGAACTAACTCCTCGCTATAAGTATTAAGGAGAGTATAGCTTTATATACCTAGGTATATCTATAGGTTTTGCTTAAGGTAGGTTTTACCTTATAGTTAGTTTTACTCTTTTATTAGTCTAATATATATTTATAGGCAGCTCGCTAGGCTAAGGATAAGGTTTTAGTTAAGGAGATTATAATATAGCTTAATAATACTCTCCCTACTTATTTATATAATAAGACCTATATTTTTAAGTAGGCTACCTTTCTTAATAAGCTTATTAATATCCTAATAATATAGCTTTTAAAGAGCAATACCTATATATCTATGCTTCTTTTATAAGAGCTTTTAAAGGTCTAAGGTTCCTATATACTTTATAATACTTACTACTAAGCTCTTATTACTACTTTCGAAGTTATTAGTAATAATCCCGCGCTTTAACTAAATTCTCAGAAGAAGGGTAGTAACGCCTTAGCAATAGCTTAGTAATACTAGGTTTATAATAGCGAGGAGGACGAGTCCTTAGCTATAGAGGATAGCAACTCTAATAATACTATAGAGAGCGATAGTTAGAGTAATAATAGCAATACTACTAGTGATAGCTCTGAGGAGGAGAGCGAGGATAATAATAATAATAACGAGGGTAATAATAATAATAATAAGTAGCAGTGCTAGCGGAACTTTAGCGGAGGTATAGTAGACTTCTATAGTAATATAAGGTTAGATACCTATAGGGTTTATATTGCTTTTATAGGGGGGGTCTTCCTCTTTAGCGTTTTAGCTATCTTATAGTTAATTAACTTTTCTTATTAATCTATACTACTTATTATCCTACTTATAATATAACTTATGCTACTATTTCTTAAATCTAGCGAGGATTTATAAAGCGTTCGCTAAGTATTCTTCAGGCTCCTAGGTATTATACTCTACTAGCTAGCCTTTTTACTTAACTAAATATAGGGGGCTTATTAGCGCTTTCCTCTATAATATAATATCCTTAACTTCCTATTCCTTAGGGTCTTCTTTAAGGTCCGGGAGCTACCCCTTAGTAAGCTTTTAGCTATACTATAGCTTAAGTAGAGTAATAGAGAAGATATTATACGCTCTGCTATACTTCTCTAGGAGTTATACTCCATAGGCATTAGAGCTTATAACTTCTATAATTAGCATAGGAATAAATCTTAGGGCAAGCTTTTGCTAACTCTTTATAAAATAGAAGTTCTTTATTAAGAGTCTTATAATATCTCTAATATAATATAATTACGCTTTTCTTCTAGTATTTATATTCTTAGCTTATACCTTAGTTATATATCGCTAGGTCTTAGCTATTCTTTAGCAAACCTCTATTAGCTTCTTAAGCCTTTTATTAACCCCTTAGGTCTTAATCTTTATATTTAGCAAGTAGTAGTTAACTATTCGAGGGTAGTATTCTATAAGGGCTTTAAATAGGGATATACTAATAGTAGCATATTTACTATTATTATATAAAAATTCAGCTTTAACTAATTATATTGCCTATTAATCGCGCGAGCCTTTACTAAACTTTATAAGATATATAGTTAAGGTCTAGTATATTCTTTTAGTCTAGCTATCTATCTATAGATGCTATGCAGTAGAGATGCGCCCTTCTATATCTTAGGCCTTGGTCTAGTCTAGCTAGAACTAGCTAGTGATTAGTTTATCTTAGTTACTAATAATAACCTCTAGCGTGCTATATTAGCACTCGATCTCTTGATATAAGATCTTCGCTAAACCTATAATATCTAGTTACTTAGTTATTACTAAGAACTATACTACTTTAGTTATTTAATATATAATTACTAGGATTATATTACAAGTAACTCTATTATCTTAATAACTTTCTAGCAAGCTAGTTAAGAAGTCTAAAGAAATCTATTAGAATAGGTATACTAGTAATTCTAGTATTTATAGTAGCTTATATAGCTTTTTGTCACAGTCTTCCTACTAGCCTGGGGCTATAGTAGGGGTCGCTAAGACTGCGAGTAAAACAAGGAAAAGAGCAATATAAGCGTGAATAATAATAAATAGTGCAATAGGCAATTATAGGTATATCGTGATATATTCTATAATAGCTAAGCCTCCTAAGCTTATCTACTAGAAGTCTCCTACTTAAAGGATAGGCGTTAAGCCTAACCGTAGTTATATAGAATACTACGTAATAGCTGACTATATCACTAAAAGGTATATAATATATACCCCTTTTTCAAAAAGCAATTATCCTAATTACTATCTCTATCGATCTAGGATATATATGCTTAATATTCCCTTCTCTCTCTCTTTATATCCTAATTATTAGAAATTACTATAGCGTTATTAATTAGGCGTTATGCTAGTAGAGGAGTATATCGAACTTAGATATCTATTAGCGCTTAGTAGCGCTATTATTACTAGTATTGCTTAGCATAAGTCGCTTATTGCTAGTGCGCTAGAGACCCTCGATTATAGTATAGAGGTTCGTAATCTTAGCGCGAAAGCTTGCGATCTCCTTAGTCTTAATTATATCAATAGCTATATAAATCTTATTAGCAACCGCCTGCTTAGATATATTATTATTCTCAAGTTTAGCGAGACGCTTGCTAATAGTATTAATATTAATAATATCTATATTAGCCACGTTAATCTCTATGGTATTAAAGCGAGGAAGGATTTCCTATTAGATGCTATTAATAATAGTATTAATATTACCCTCGGCCTTATTAGCGAGGTCTTTTGCATTTTTAGCATCCTTATAGGCTAACGGGTCCGTAGTAGTAATATTACTAATATTAATAAGCGGGGCGATAGAAAGGAGGTTAATATGGTTTATCGCAATAAGGTTGCTAGTAATAATTCTATTAGTATAACTATAGGTATTGCAAAAGTATATAGCGAGGACCTAGGCATAACTAGGGAGAAGCTTGCTATAAGCGTTATTATTAATATATATATTATACGCTTACTTAAGGATATCTTAGATATATCTAATATAGAGGTTAGAAGATATATTCTTAGAAGGCTTAATATTATTGAGGATTTTCTCAATCTCCTTAATAAGGATAGCATCAGGGTAGTATAAAAAAGCGTTATTAATATAAGCCTTCGCTTTATTAATCTGCTAGCGCTAGGCTATAGGGCTAGGGCAGCCCTTCTTAGGAGTCTTATAAGAGGTAGTAGCTGCGGTTTTAGCTAGAGTAGTCTCCTTAATATTAGTAGTAATACTAGCGATAACGCAGGCTAGCTTAGTAGCCTAGGCATTATTATTCTAAATGTTATTAGTATTATTATTAATAACCTCCTCATATTAGGTCTTAGTATCTATAGCAAAGAAGTTCTTCTTAGCTGCCTATTTGCCCTTCTTATAGTCCTTATAGGACTTCTTCTTCTTAGCAGTAGACTTATAAGTCTTAACTAGAGTGCTAAGGTTAATACTATAGTTACTAACTTAGTTATTACTACCTTAGCGCGGGGAGATAGGGTTAAGCACCTCGTCGTTCTAGGGGTTAGCACCCTTATCTTAGCTGCTACTATTATTAGATAGGTGAGAGGATAGGACCTCATAGTTATTAATAACTTCCTTGCCTTTAGAAGCTATTATTATAATAATATTAGTTAGGCTAGCGTTTAGGAGGCTATATTAGGTAGGTTAGGATAATATTATTACTTATTATAAGAGGTCTATCGGGTAATAATTAGCATATAGGAGAGAAATAAATAAATAAAAAGTATAGGTATACCTAAATAAAAGTAAGTAGGTATAGTAAATAGAAGGAAGGTATAGAAGGAAAAAAAAATTTTATAATAGGGGTTAGTAAGGAAGGTATATAAAAGTTAGCACCCTCTGCTCCTTCCTATTTATGATAGAGAGATCGAGAGAAGAGTAGTTAATAGTAAAAAAATAGTAATAATAAAGGGAAAATTTGCAATCCTAATATTAATTTAGGGTATATATATTTATCCTATTAAAAGGATAGGAAAACTATTCAGTTATGCATAAAGTGCGCACCTTCTTATAGCTCTTTTAGTATCCTAGTTAAGGGGGAATTTAGTATTATACTTATTAACGAGATCGTTTATATTAAGCAATAGGGAGTCTCTTTATTCCTAGGTATCGTCTTTTGCTATAAAGCCTTTCTATTAGACGAGGTATTTAATAGTAGGTTTATAACTCCTCTATAAGACTCTTTATTTAATAATATAGTTAAGTTCCTACTTCTTACTATTATTAACCTTAATAAGCTTTAGTAGCGGAATCTCGTAGTTAAATAGGTCTTCTCCCTAGGCTAGCTTATATAGCTAGGCTATAGAGAGGATTAGGTAAACCCGCTAGTACTTAGGGATATCTACCTCATAAGCGAGAGGACTAATAATATGCTTAATTCAGAAGGGTCCTATCTATCTAGAGGTCTATTTGCTATTATATTATCCTAGCAAGTAGAATCCTTTGCTAAGTTATATCTAGACTTTATCCCTTTTATTAAAAGTTATATTAGTATAATAGTTATTATATCTCTCCTTATATAAGGCGTTCGCTATATTAATAAGTAGTAGTACCTCCTTCTGATATATCTCCCTAAGGATAGTAAGGCTCTTAGTCGGGGCGCTCGTTTATATAACTATATTAAGGATACTTTATAGCTTAAATCCGAGCATAACCTCGTTTAGTAATTATCTAATTATAGCAGATAGGTAGTTATTAAGATTATACTATAGGGTAGGTAGTATATTAATCCACGGGATATTAGGGAATTTAAACGTATAGAACTATATCGCGATCTCAGTAGTCTAGTTTATTCTTTCGCTCTGCCCGTCTATCTAGGGGTAGTATGCTATTAAGAGGAGGAGCCTAGCATTAAGGGCGTTAAATATTATATACTATATTATAGAGATAAACTTAGGATCCTAGTTATTAATAATATAATATAGAATTCCCTAGTCTAAGAGGAAAAATACGTAGAGTAGGATTATTACTTATTCTTTTGCTCTATAGGTCGAATATCCTATAAGAAGGATTATCTTTTTTAAGAATTTATATATTACTATTACTAATATATCTAACTCCGGGAAACCTAGCAGGGCGTAGGGACTTCTATAGGATAGTACCTTAGGTATATCGGTAACGAAGTCTATAGTAATAGTATTATAAGGGATATCTATAACGGGGATAGGTTATAGCTACCCTAGTAGCCTTTAGCAGTCGATTTAGTTCTCTTTACACTAGTTATAGTAGGCGATATATTATTATATAAATAACTTCTTATTATAAAACTAAAAAGTCGATATTTCTACTATTATATAGTCTATACTAAAGTAGTATTTTTTATTATAACTAAGGCGGAGAATCGCAAGTACTAACTTATATAGGATATAGAGTCTCTAGGTGCTATTAGTAGCTATATAAAGGATAAGCCCTTCTAGCGATAAGCTCTAAGGAGTTATTCGATAGCGTTTTGGAGCTCTCCTAGCAGCTCTAGCGCTATTTTCCTTAGTAGTAGCGTTAAATAGTAACTACTACTTGCTCAGTTCCTTCTGCTAGGATCGGAGTTATTTGAGAATTTTACTATACCTCGTATTATTAGTATAATTATCTATAATCTTAGCGATAAAGTCCTCTGAAATGCTTATAGTTATCTCCCCTATTGCTCTATAGGCTTATAACTTCTCAGCTAACTAGTTAACTATGCTTATAAATCCTGCATCGTTATCGTCGTTGCTATAGGTTATTTCTACGAGAACGTCGCTATCCTCAAACCTATTAGCTTATCCTGAGGCTATAAGCAATAGTAGGTGCAAGAGGGTGTTAGAGATGATATTAAGCTTCCCTAGTATATAGGTAATATTGAGGTTAAATTGCAACAAGTAGTTCGCAGCGCTTATAAGCTATAGGTTAGCCTTATTAAGGTCTATAGTTCGTAGCGAGGTATATATAAGAATTCCCTTTATAGCTATGTAATCTATAAGAATTTATATAGGGTGCTTATTCGATTATATAAGCTTGCGGAGTTTTTTTATAGCCTATACTACTACTACTACCTCTACCTCTATAGCGAAGTATTACTTTTCTAAGGGTAATATAACCTTAGATAGAAAAAGCACTAATTAGATATAGATTTATATAATATCTTTACTAGGTATATTAATACTATTCTATAAGATATTTAGTTAAAATACTATAAGCCTAAAGCTGCTTTTATAGGTATTAACCTTAAAAAATATAAGCTTATTTAGGTTATAGTAGTATCTTATAACCTAGTTATAGAGATTCTCCTAGAGGGTATTCTATACCTCTTGCTCGCTTAGTATTAGCTCGAATAACACCTTTTAGACCCTCTTTATTCAAACTACTTTTAATAGACTATTAGAAAGCATATTTTTATTACGGAGTCTTATAGTAAGACGGGTCTTTCTATCTTATAGTAGTATTATAATAATATTATACTAGGGTATATTATATTATAGCTATCTAGCTATTCCGAGGTATCTCTCGATATTATAGAGAGTTTTCGGGAAGTAGATATTCTTAAAGGCTGCGATCCTATCCTCTATTCGTTTAATACTATTAGTATTTATAGTATAGCTAAGGAGTCTTACTTTAGGAAACCCTGCAAAGGATTTCTTAGGTTTAATATAAAGGCAGTTATTCTCAAAGAGCTTAAGAATAATATCGATATACTAGAGATAGTCCTCGTTATTATTACTAAAAATAATAATATTATTAATATATACTCGAGCAAAGTGCTAGTAGTTATATAGGAGGCGGTTTATAAAACGCTAGGTATAGGCTAGTAAGTTCTTAAATCCTATAAGAATAACGTTAGAAACCTCGATACTATAGGGATTTATTACTACTATCTTATTATAATATCTTAAGTAGATTAGCAGTTAGTAGAAGAACCTAGTAGTATTAAATATTATTATGCGTTTCTTCCCTCTAAGGGTATCTATTATATTATCTTAGTCGGGAAGCGGGTATATATCTGGGATAGTGATTTAGTTAAGAGGGCGAAGGTTAATAATAACCCTGCCTTTTTTTATACTATTAACTACTCGCTATATAATAAAGAGCGGATAGACGACTAGGATTAGCTTATTACCCTATACTATCTTGCTATTAGTATATATCTTGCTATAGATATTCTTAATAACTTCGAGGTCTTTAGCGCTAAGGGGGTAAGGCTTTACTATAGCCTTCTAGTTTTACTACCCTTTAATAAGCTTAATATATATATATTAGTTATCCGGCATAAGTACGATCCCCTTATTATAATAGATATCTTAGTTATTAAGGATTTCCTTAAGTCTACTAGCGAAAACCATATCCTAATTATAAATCTTAACTCTATCCTTGCTATATATAACTAGGATATCTTTTAGCTTAGATATTCTATAAGATAGAATATTATCCGCTTAACGAGGTAATCCTAGGCTAGATTTAGCAAGTAGGGTTATAAACTACGCGCTAGCTGCTATATTACTTATAGCTCTATTAAATTCATATTGCGAGAACTAGCGCGAGTTTAATTCTCCTCCTATAAGGGTAACGATATCTACGTAGTTAATGAGGTTAGTAGTCTCCTCTGCTTTTATTAGAATAATATAGCCTAGCTGCTATCCTCTTAGGATTATTATTAGCCTATCTATTATATTTCGCATAAGGATAAGCTTAGGGTTATCTACTATAACTATTATATTAACTACGCTAATATAACTAGATTGAAACTACTAAGTATTAGAGCTTTATTAGCTTAACTTAGGGAGGTTAATAAAGCTAGTTATAACGAATATATCACTCTACAAGGGAATAACTATAGTATAGGCGTTATTAACTCGTCTAGTTACTAGGTGCTATCTCCTAAACTAGACTAGATACTATATTCTATATACTAAGCGGAACTTAACTATACCCTTATTAAAG
>JAOQIF010001446.1:0-17439 GCA_026260285.1 Colletotrichum sansevieriae
GCTAATAAGAGCTAATAAGAGCTAATAAGAGCTAATAAGAGCTAATAAGAGCTAATAAGAGCTAATAAGAGCTAATAAGAGCTAATAAGAGCTAATAAGAGCTAATAAGAGCTAATAAGAATAATATAGACTAAACTAAGCTATATAGACCTATATTCATCTAGACTTAGGATAAATTAGCTTAATTCTTTAAAAGACTAATTAGATTTAAGCTTTTAATATATAGGTGTTTAATACTAATAAGAGAGCTTTTTTCTTAGGTAGGCCTAGCTTCCTAAAAGGTAAAGATTAAGCTTCCTAACGGAAGATAATATAAATATCTAATACTTTAAGAGGATAAAGAGGGGGGTCTATTAAAGAGAGCCTAGCTAGCTTAGAGATATTAGAATATATATAATAAGATTAGTTATAATATATGAACTTATTCTAAGGATATCGAATTATTAGGAGATTCTATTAGTAATAACTAATAATAGATTTAATATATTATAGTTAAAAAATACTAGATATTATTATAGATATAGGAAAAAGTGCGTAGCTAACTAATATGCGCGGCTAACTAATAAACCACGTTAATACTAATTAATTACTTGCTAATTATTCCTTTATATATCCTATTAATTACTTCTTATCTTATCTATTATATAACTTATATTATAGTTCTTCTATACTAGGTAAGGCCTATTATCCCTATATTTCCCTATACAAAAAGGTTCTTTAGGCGCTAGTAGTGCTTATAGGGCTACCCTAGTTTATATGCTTTTAATAGGTTATAATAGGAGTATATTAAGGTAGTTTAAGCTTTATAAAACTAAGCTCTTAATAAGAAGCAGTATTATAACTATAAATAGCGCTATATTATAACAAATAAGCTATATATATATATATATATATATATATATATATATATATATATATATAGTATAATGTTAGGCTATATATAGATTAGGGATATAATATATAATATAAGGGCTTAATAGTATATAGAAGTATATAATAGGAGCGCGGGTTATATTATAATTAGGTATAAGGATAGCTTGCTTATATAACTATAATTAATATGTTCGTTTGACCCTAGTTTCTGACCCCTAACTGCGCATAGGATCCTTGTTGTTATAACTGGAAGGTGCAGCATGTGGGGCGCAACTGACCTGGCGCCGATCGGGTGGGTTCCCGGTGAAGTGTGGCCGGCGCCATTGAACGACATAACGCCAACCTTAGTACCTAGGCAATAAGAAGAGTCCACCGAACAGTCTGCTGGGAAGAGCTATTTATAGTTGAGTTATCCCCTTGAATCCTTTGAAATACGTCTCTTTTCAAGAGGCATTATTCGCTAAAGAGAACGGGCGAGGAGCAAGCTGAACTTAATGAAGAGTTTTTTTACTATGGATAATGATCTGCGGACACCCTCGCCCGCCCCTTCGGCACTATTGATCACGTCGGACCACACCGATATCAACAGTGAAAATTGATATATATCGTGGTTCCAAACAGTTCAATCAGCAACTTTCGACGTTTGCGTTGCCGCCAAGGTCCACAGGCAACAGCCTGTCCTCCTCGCCAACTCCAACCGCCGCCATGAACACCCGTCAGCAGAAATGAGATAGTGATGAGGAGTTGCTTGGAAATCGCCCAAAGCGCCCAAAGACAGAACTCCCTACTCGTAGATGCAGCCAAGCCTGGGATATATAGTGTCCGCTTCTGGGGTTTTTACTTAGGGTCCATAATAACGAGGAGATGGCGAATGAGCTCATCAAGACGACGACGACACCGCGACCGCCTAAGAGAGATCTGGAAAGAATTCCGTGGAGGACCGCGATACCGCCGCCGCCCGCCGCCGCCACTAACAACAACACTTGTCTTACAGATGCGGCAAAGATGCAGCAGTAATTGAGCGGAGCCTTGCAGCGCGCGGAGTCACGTTGCGTATAAGCCCTAATGAGGTGATTAATTAAAGAAAGATAGCTATCGCTATGCTTAAAGCTGTACATACTTCGTCTGAGATATTGACGCATAAGGCAACCAACATGGCTAATCACTTAAAGGCAGATACTGAATCCATTTTGAAGGAATTCACAACACATGCCGAGATGGGACTCCAGTGGGTTAAAGACCCGGCATAGTCTCAATGGATATCGGGCAATAGCAGCAGAATGGATAGTCTAACTTGGCGACGACTTGGAATGGAGAAGACGAAAAGTTTTGTGGCCTTGGCCCGATGGGGTTGTTTTCGGTGGGATGACAGAAGAGCTAGAGGTCCTTATAGGCACCCATCAGCACAGCTTGGACGAGCTGGAGGATGAGAAGTCGCGCTGGGGCGTTGTCGTGGTGTATGACGGGCTTGTTGCCGGCTGTGGTCTTGCATAGACGATTCGTTTTACTATTCACTGGTTTGGGGTCTTTTGTGGAAGCTGGTGGGTTTGAAGTTGCGCAAGAAGTGGTGGTTCACGATGCAAAGTTCATGGTTGTGGGTTAAGCAAACAGGAAAGTCGAACCAAGCTGGGCGAAGGAAGCTGTGAGAGAGGATGAATGTGATATAAACAAAGCCCATATTAGTAGTTGGGAGTTTACAGGAGGCGGTAACAGATACCCATAGGCGAATACAAGTCATTAGATCCGGAGCAATGCAGGTTGAGATTGTGAATGGCAGACAAATTTTGGCGGGTGTTTCTAAGTAATGCCAGCACCGTCACTGGCGAAGACAAATACGGCGACGCAGCTATCCATCATTGCGGATTGAGTCTGAATGGTGTCACTTCACGGGCTGAGACCCCCTCATGCGATAGATTCAACAATTCTCTTATCTTATCGGGGTGCTTTACCGCAAGATGCCAAATAGGGGGGTCCTTGACATCGCTGCGCCCGTCCTACCCTATACGATTCTCGTCGGTTGATGTGGGCGTCTCTCGACTAGATGCTCCGCCTGTATACGGCACTCCCATCATTTCCGCCAAGTTGGCTAGCATCGGGTTCTGGTACGCCTTGCGGAATCTGCGTATGTTTTTTCTGTCTTCCTCATCAATCGTCTGCATTAGAGAGTTAGCTGCTGGCGTCTCAGCAGCTAGGTCTTGTGGTGGTGTGTATTCGCAGACTCGAGGTTCGGACTGAGGCGGCTATGCAGAAGCTCTGTTACATAGCATGATGGATCGTCGTCCCATGGACCCGTCTTTAGTTGTAGGGCGGTCTAGCCACGACCCTTCTCGAGTGCGCCGGCGAATTGGAAGAAATCGGTAATGAATTCGCAGCCGAGTATGCTGTACGCCGATGCCTGCGCTAGCTCTCGAATAAGGGGGTCGAGAAACTTATTATCGAGCTGGAGGAGACGGGCAGTGCTATTATAGAGGTATGTGTCGGCATCTGGTGTTGTGGATGCTTCTTCTTGGGTTGCAGACTACTGATACCAGCGATATCTCTGTGTAGGTACATTGGTGTCGACGGAAGGGAGAGGTGCGGAACTGTTGGGAGCTACACGGAGGCTGTGTTCACTGAGAACAGAAACTAGGTCGCGCAGGCCTTGGTACAGCTTGAGGGCATGGCGCGTCAGGGCGTTGAAGTCATCTTCTATCGGCAGCTGGGACTTCTTGATATCGTCGGCTTCGTAGTATGGATGCTGGTTGTTGGGGAATAAGGGCTCTCCATCCACGTCGATGGTGGGCTTTCTGAGGAGAGCAAGCCGGCGCTGGGATCGGCGGAGCGCCCAGTCGCGAAGGTTCGCTGCAGCTGCGAGGGGTTTCGCGATGGTTATGAGGGTCGATCGAAAAGACGAGTCGCAAGCGAAATGCCAGTGGCCGAGGGCCTCGTCGAGAGGGGACTTGTTGGTATCGGGTGAGCAGCGTATGCACTGAACGCCGAGACCGGGGGCGTCGCGTTCGAATAGCAGGTCTCCATAGGCACGGGCGAGGGTAATAAGCTGCTGGGCAGGCTAGGCGCCATCAGACCATCTGAGACGCACGCTGGTGAGATGCAAGAACCACACTTGGTGGTCGAAGAAGTTGTAGTGGGCGCGATCGTAGACGCCGAACGACAGGGTTCAGACGTGTCTGATGCGCTCGTGGAGCGCATAGCAGACGAGGGCGACGTTGTGATTCGGATCGAGGCTGAAGGCATCCTGCCAGAGGGAAAGCAGAACGCTGGCCCCGCGGCACGTGTCGGTAATGGCGTCCCAAAGGTCCAGGAGGATGCGGGGGTTCTGCTGGTCGACTCGCGACATTTCATAGAGTAAGGACTCAGCGGACGAGGCGCGCAGCCAAAGGACGGGCAGCAGGCGAGAGGTGAGCTCGAGGGGTGCCGCGCCAGCGGTGCGATTGAAGGTGTATAAGGTGCCGTCGCTTGCCTTCAACAAGACGCTGTGGCAACGCCACGAGCTGATTTTCAACGAGATGCTGACCCCGAAGATGCATTCAGTGCGAAAAGGCAGATGATAACGGCGACAAGGGCGAGGATGATGACGACGGCAACAAGGGAGAGACCGGACCCTCTTGGCCGCAGCCTCGCGGTATCAGCAATAGGTGGCATTTTTGTCGTCGTCGTCGTCGTTGTCGTCGCGGTTGGCGCGGCCGTCGAGCCTGGCAACGACAGCGCAGCGGTTGTCAAGTCCATGACCTCGGGCACCTCGTGTATGTAGGTGGGCGGGGAGGGTGTAGGGGTGACGAGGGTCGGGGGATACTGGAGGATTGACTTGGGGCCGAGGGAATCGAATGCAGCAAAATCGGCTGCGAGGCGTCGGGGACGAAGGATTCGTGTAAGCAAAGCTCGAAAAGCTGAAGCTGAGGAGAGCTGGCGATAGCATTATGCTCGTCTTGGTTGCGGTTGTTGTTGCTTTCGGAATCGTCGTCTTCGACCGCAGTCACCTGTGGGAGCTTGACGGTAAAGCGAATCATGTTGAAGCCATTGCGAGGATGCTGCTGGGTGCGGGAATACAGCTGCGAGGGCATGGCTGATTGCAGACGAGGGCATCGGGTGATGATGATGGTGATGATGATGTCGCAAGAAGGACGTGGTTGCTGGGACAGGCGCTGGGACAGGCGCTGGATTGACTTGGTTGCAGCATGTTGGAAAGGAGAAGCAAGACGGATTGGGTGCTTTATGTAGCTGGCCGGGAGACGGGTGTTTGCTGATTCTTGGGCAGCAGTCGTCGTTTGTCAATTGTTATTGGAGCGTGCTAAGGTGACTGACTGATTTATGAATTGTTCTGCCGGCTTGAAGCTGAACGACGTCAAGCAAAAGACTTTTACGCCCCGCCCCTGGTCCCTGCTAGGCCCACCCTAGATAAGATAAGTCACATAAGAGCGTGTCAGGAAATTCCAAGACCCGTATAATGTCAGCACGTGACCTGCTCGAGCAGCGGAAGTCCCACACAGGTCGGAAAATCTTATCTATCTATTCTGTCTAGATCATTATCCCCTCTAAGTGCATAACTGCATGATGCTCACCCTGCCACTACAGTGCCACCACAGGTGGGGTCGGGTCATGTATTATGCAAGTTCTTGTATTGTCCAGTCTACCTAGCAGAGACCTCCTTATATAGGGTTATAGTATAGCGTGATATAGTAATCTACCCGCCTAAAAAAATAAAAAAATTATGTTATCGTTAATACTATAAAATTAAAAAGAGCAAAGCGTTATAGATTATAAACTTATTATAAAACTATTATTATAAACTATAAAACTCTATTCTCCTATTCTATAATACCCCTTAATTAGGTCGATATATAACTTATTAGTTATAAAAATAGATAACTTCTACAAACTTTAGATTTGAAATTAAAATATAAAAGTTATTTCATTATATTTAGTTTTATTCTTATCTAAATCTATGGAAACTATTAGGTTGTTTATCCTCGTAGCTACTAGGGAATTGTTAAGAATATTATATAATTCTAGTATTTAGTAGTTAGGACTATTTCTACTATAATTATCCGCTAGATCACGGTAAGCTTATTTATTAGGTCGAGTAAGGTATTATTATTACTAATTTAAGTAGCCTAATTAATATCGTAATATAGCTATTATCCTAGCGGGTAATATAGATTATTATAGTGTGATATTGCTATTAGTTGGATTATATATATTAGTCGGGTTATCATTGGTCGGATCGCGCTTATTATTAATAGTAATAGGCTCCTATAAGATTATATCGTTATTACTAATAGTAGTAGTCTAATTATTATTTAAGTCGGGTTGATTATATTATACTCACCTATTATAAAGTCGGGAGATTATTGCGGATTAGTCTAGCTCTAACTTTATTAAGTAGTATAAATATATCTTAGACTATTTAATAGTAGCCTTTAGACTATTTTCCTTTTATAAGTAGCTTACCTTTATAGATTACTACTAATATATGGATATCAGTAATTATTAGGTTAGTTCCCTATCCTAGGGATTTATTAATACGTTTATATACTAAGTAGCTTGACTAGTCCTTATTTATAACGATTAATTCTAGTATTCTATTATTAAGTATATTATAGATCGATAGCTTTTTATATAATAAGAGCATAATATACTTATAGTTATAGTTAAAAACTTCTATAATATAGTTAAGTATAGCGCGTTTATTAGGTTAATAAGTGCTACTATTAGGTATAACGAATTTAGGTTCTTAATAATATTTAGCTCTAAGTTCCTTATTAGCTAATAATAGAACTTATATAGATCGTTTAGATCTTAGATATCGGATTATCTTCTTAGATTAAGCGGGCTTGGTTTTATTTATATTAATAGTATCTTAGATATTTCTCTTTCCCTTAGGTAAGTCCTAGTTTAGCTTATAGGGTTTATACTTCCTAGCTTTAACGCTTCCTATTATATTATAGTTAGCAATATCCTAACCAGGAGCAATAATATTAATAATATATCGGGTATCTCTAGCTTTATACTTAGGGTGCTATTATCATTAATACTTATATTCGTTATTAAAATCCTCTTTTATATTATTCTTATTAGTAATAAAGGCCCTCTACTTATCCTTACTTATATAGTTATAGAAGTCCTCCTATATAGAATTGTTCGAGCTAGACTAGCCTAACTCTAAATTAGTATTAGGGTTACTTATAGTGTTAGGGTTACTTATAGTATTAGGGTTACTTATAGTATTACTATCTACCTTATTTTATAGCTTTCTAATTTCTTTAGTTATAGTAGTATTAGGAGCGGCTTTCTTAGATTTATTATAATACGTATACTCCTATCTAGGTTTAATATTCTTATTAATAATTACCTTATTAGGTTATTGCTCTTAGATAATAATCCCGTTATGTTATTATTCCTAACTATAAGATTAGCTAATAGTATCTAATATCTTATATAACTACTGGTTAGGTTTATTAGTAACTAGGTTATCCTTACCTTTACTCAGGTTAGGTATATTAGTTATAATACAATATTATATTTCATTATTTATATATAATACATAAGAATAGGTATATAGATAGCAAAAGGTACTAAAAAGCAGCCTAAATAATAAATATTAATAGGCTGGTTTTAATTGTGATAAAAGCTGATAGGTTTAAGCATAAGGAGGCATTTTAATGCAATAAATTGATTGAGAAATCCTTAATATTATTGATGTTATTTCTAAGTTATAAATCCTGCCCTCGATAAGTGAGGGGTAAGATATTCTAAAACATAGCTGCTAGACGGCGAAATATTAAGCTTATTCAGCGGAATCGTGCTCGGATCACTAAGTGGTCCGTGCACTATTTTGGTATATCTATAGCTATAAATTTAAGGATTAATATATATATAAGTATATATATAAGGGTTATTGATATTATTAGAATATGTATAGATTTTTAAAGTATTTATTCCGTGAAGGAAATATTGTTATAATTATTATTTTATGTCCTATACTTATTAAAGTATCATCAAAGAGATATTATATGGATATATAACTATATATACCATAGTTATTTATTTAAGTTTATTCAAAGTTTATAATATCAGAATAGAAATATGAAGATATACCTCCGGTATTCTTATATAATATTATATTAAAATAAGGAGGTTCTTCTAAGGTTAGTAGGAGAGGGACGTATTAATAGAGTTATATAGAAGGGAGGAAAGAATTCGGAAGGATTAGTAAATTTAGCGAATTTAAATAATATAACTTTATGTATAGAGGAATTATATAGGAAAAGTAAGCGCGAAGGTTAAGGGTATTAAATTTGCTTCGACTTATAGAAGGCGTATAGGAATTAAGAAGTATCTTTACTTAGTTAGGCTATCTATTTATAAAGTTCTAGGTTATTAGTTTAAATAAGGTATTTAGTAACTAACCTATTATTTTATATTATAAGAGTATATCTATTTAAAGTTAATTACTGCCTATATTTATTACTTAATCTAGTAGGTTAAACTAAATATTAAGTTATTCTAGCTTTTATAATATAGGGTTAAATAGCTTATTAGGGAATATTAGTTAGAATTATTAGTCCTAGGTATAGTAGGTATCTCTTAAAAATATCTATTAGCGGTACTGGTTTTAAATAGTTAATAGATATAACGTTATATATTATAGCGTAGTCTAGTAGTTAGAGTTAGTATACTAGTTATCCTACTCGCCCTAATATTATACATAGCCTAGCGTACTATTACCTATATTTCTATCTAAGTGAATTAGCTTAAGGGTTTAAATACCCGTGATATAGTTATAATATAACTCTTTATCCTATATAAAGAACTTAAGTAATTATTTCTTAGTATAATAGGACTTAGGTCTTATTACGGCTATTACTCTAGCGTCGTATACTCATATTTAACTATATAGTCTAGCTAGAATATAGCTAGTATAACTAGTAATAAGGTCTATAGTATCATTTAGAGTAAAACTAAGTATAACCTCGTTAGGAGTTTATCCTATAATTATAGATTTTAAATTATTGATTTCGAATTATAATCTAAGTAATGTCTTATCCTATACTTTAGGATAAGTTATAGCTATAATATAAATTCATAGGGCGGACTTAACTATTAAATTAGTTCGCTCGCTTTATATATTAGTTTACAGATAATAGGCTATAGAATATAATAGTTTTATCCCGAGTTATATCTATATATATTTCTATATATTAAATAGAGTTTTTAGATCTTAGTCGGTAAGTATAGTTTCAAGGAGGCCTTAGTTATAATAGAGTAGGAAGTCTAGTAGTCTATCTACTTATTACTTAGTAGTATCGGTTTTTCTTGTAGTTATTAAGCTAATTTATCTATAGAATATATTAGTAATAGATATAATATAGTTATAACTATTGCTTATTATAAGTAAGCCTAAAATAAAGTTAATAGTAATTAGATAATAAGGGTATAGGGGTAGTAGAATTGGCTATATACTACTATAAGGTTGGTAGGTATAGATCTTATGTATTAAGTATCTAGGATATCCTATAAGAAATCGTTTTAGTTATTAGTTAAGGTATAGGATTAAGTATCTTACGAGGGAGTAAAGTAGCTTATTATATCCTATATAATTATTACTATAAATAGTATAGAAGATATCTACCTAGTCGTTCTATAAAAAAAATATAGTTAGATATATCTACCCAAAGTCGTCTTCTATGAAAGACTATTATATATATAAAAGAGTACGTCGGCTCTAATATTATATTCTAGAGCTAAGTTGTTCTATATTATATCTAGGATAGGTTTTAATACTAGGTCGAATTAATATCTATTAGCTATCTTCTTATAGAAATCGGGGTTAATACGAAGTAATATTATACTAGTACTATCTTATATAGCTAATAGGGTTAGGTCTAGTATATATTTATCTATTATTACATACTATACTTAGTATAGGGCTAAATTACTACGATTAATAAATATAGACTATACCTATACCTAAATAGCCTACTCCCTAGGTATATTATTAGAAAGGCTATTAGGTCCGCTATAGTTAGGTTCTAGGTCGTTGTTACCCCTATTAGTTAGGAGTTAGGCGTCAGGGATAATATATTCTTTACTAGGCTTATAGATGATAACTAGTTCGAACTGGCTAGTATATTCAATAGCTCTTACGAATTTCTTATTATTAATGCTAGCTATTACTATATGTATAATATTAGTCTACCTTAATAGTCTGAGAATTACTAAGTAGTTAGTAATAATATATATTAGGTCTTAAGAACCTATAATCTACTACCTATATTTCTTTAGGACCTAAATAAATCCTAAGGTCTCTATCTTAGTTAGCTAATATATTTTGTTAATATAAGAAAGCGTTTATAATAGGTAGGAGATTAGCTAAATAGTAGTTCGAACTAGTATTATTATTACTTTTCATTAGTTATCTATTATATGTTAAAGCACATTAGGATTGTATAATACACTATTACTCTAATTCTAGTGGCTAATATATTAAAGTTAATAAATAATAGTTTAGTTAGGTCAAAGTAGTAGACTTTAGTATATTCCAGTAGGGTAGTCTTAACTAATTTAAATAATAATTATTCTATATTAGTTAGGGCTGATCGATTATTAAAGCTTATGTTTTTCTATTTAGGGTTTCTACTAGTAATATAGAGACCGTTCTTATTTATCTATTATCTAAGAAGTTTAATTTTATATTATTTAAGTAGTTTAATAATCTCTACATATCTAGGGATATTATATCGGAGGTAACTATAAAATCTAATAAGTATTTCGAGGTTATATAAAGTTATTAAGCACTTAATTCGTTTTAATATATCTAGTTTCTCTATAGTTATAGCTAAACCGAGAGCGTTAATATGCCGTCCTAGTAATATTTTACTAGGAAAGGTAATATAAGTCTTAGAGGGTCTAATACTAATATTTTTCTTAATCTAAGGAGTCTATAATACCCGCTATATATAACTAAGCGCTATATACAGAGAGTAAAAGATATTCTTTATATAGATATTGGAGAAGTAAAACTAATAAAGTACTTTAAATACTCTCTACTAGTTATAAATAATAAAATATACTTCTAAGTAATTATCTTTATAAATATACAGGATATCCTAGCGCGCTAATTATAAATATACCTCTAAGAATAGAAGAACGCCTTTAGTATAATAATAAAGGTTATCTATACGAATAACGCAGGGGTGCTTATAATAACTTACCTTAAAGCTATATTATAAGATAATAGAATAAAGGTAGAGTCTTTACTACTATATATATATATATATATATATATATATATATATATATATATATAAATAGAATAGTATTATAGAGCGTGCGATTCAAATTATATTAAATAAGGCGTGCGCTTTAAGTGTTAATCTCGAGGTCCTAGCGGAGCTATAGCTATTTCTACTTATTATAGCGGTTTATATTATTAACTACTCCTTTACTATAGTAATACTAAGTAAGATACCTATTTAGGCGCTCTATAACGAGTTATTAACCCTAGGAGAAGACTATATACTTAATATGAGTTAGCTAAGGGTTATTAGAAGTATATATCTTACTTGTATTAATCCTAAGATAAGATTCAAGAGTAAGAAGATCGCTATATAAGCTAAGAAAGATATTCTTAGTTATTATAGAGACTGGGTATATAAGATATAAGAAATAGAATAAGATAAGATTATTATCCGCTCTAACGTTATCTTTTATAAACCTATAACGGAGCTAATGGAATACTAATATATATTACTACTAGGTTAGGGCTTATAATTATAACGCTATATATATATAATATCGCGGAGTAGATATAGCGAGTTTATTTATGAATCATAGAGACTAACTCTCTAGAAGAGAGCTATATAATATTCGCTTATACTATAGCTTTTATATAAAACCCCCTTAGAGGTATATTAGAGATATATCTATAGCCTTACCTGATTCTAATAACTATTATAGAGGTATAGAACGCACCTATAAATAATTAGAAGTTATAAGTAGGGGTAGCGTTTAATAAGATATATACCTTAGTTAAGACGGGAGCTTTATAGTTTACTAATAAGGGGGAGGCTTCAAAAATCCTCTACTTATTAGCTAAATAAGTATAAAAATATAAGACGGCTTATAATATACTTATAAAGCATAAAGCGTAGATTATAATAAGAGTCTTCTTATAAGTCTCTAGGCGTAACTTTACTTAGATATATACCTCGATATTATAAATAGTATTATAGCGGATCTTACTAATATATATATATATATATATAGGAAGGAATATCTTATATAGTAATAGGACTTTATTGGCATATACTTCAATAGAGAGCTAGAAGAAGTAGTATATATAATACCTCTCTTATTAATTAAGGAGTTCTTTATAAACCTATAATACGCTTAGTTGGTAACTTTATATAAGTATAAAGCGGATTGGGAATAGGTTATTAGACTTCGCAGGGCTCTATATAGGTTATAATAAGGCGTGAGGTAATTAAAAAAGAAGTTATAAGAGATCTTCTAATAAGTAGGGTTTATACCGCTTTATTAAAATAACGCGACTTATTATAATAAGATCTTAATATTATAATAGTAATATATTTTAATAATATTCTAATATATAGACTAGAAGTAGCACTTAGCGCTATTTATAAGTATGTAAGTAATAAGATCGAGGTTAATAACCTCCGGGTACCTAATAACTTTCTTAGTATATAACTTACTTTTAATAAGGAGTATTAGAAGACTATTATTAGTTAAGAGATATATTTAATAAATATAGTAAGGGAGTTCAGAGCGATAGTTAGGTTTATAAATATACTTATTAATATAGGAGTACTTAACTTTATAATCCCTAGTATTAATACTACGCTAGACCTAGAACTCTAAGTAAAATACTAGAGAATACTTAGTAAGGTTAGCTTTAGAGCACTTATAATATAGCTAGATCTCTCTTTTAATATAGGGCTATAAGTATAGTTTTCCTATTACCTAAACGAATTATATAAGAAGGGTATAGAGCGCTTGATATGATATATTAATATAAACCCCTCTTTAGTAATAAGTTATAATAATAAATATAGGGATAGAGATATAAATAAATAGGGTCTCTATAGCTATATTAATAATAGCTATGCTAGTTATAAGGATATAGTTTATTTAAAAATAAGTTAGGTATTCTTTATAGCTAATAGGCCTATTTTATAGAGATCCTAATAATCGGTAATAGCCTCTAAGTTATCTATAGAGGCTAAGTACTATATTTTATTATCTATTACTTTAGAGACGCTTTAAATATATAATCTTCTAAGTAAACTTAATATAGAGCTTAGAGGGCCTCTTTATATATAAGTTAGTAATATAAGAGCGATTATACTTATAAAAAGGGAGTTTATAAATAACTATATAAAATATATATAAGTTCATAACTACTTTATATGAGAGATTACTAAGCGGAGCGGGGTTAACTTTAAGTATATATCATTAGTAAATAATATAACTAACTTACTTATAAAGCTACTTAGGAGAATAATCTTTAAATAACTCTATAAGAAGAGTAGTATGAGGCTATTTAAGGCTAGCGATATTATAGAGGAGTATACTAAAGTAGTTTAGCTTTACAAAACTAGGCTCATAGCGAGGAGGAGTATTATAACTATGAATAGCGCTATATTATATTACGTAAGCTATATGAATCGTAATATTAGGCTATATATAAGTTAGAGGCGTTATATATAATATAAGGGCTTATTTATATATAGAAGTATATAATAGGAGCATAGGTCGTACTATAATTAGGTATAAGGATAACTTCGCTCGTATAACTATAAATAACTATAAGGGACTAGATACCCAGACTGGAGAAGCTGGAGACGCTTCGGCTAGTATAGGCCGAAGGGATAGAGAGGCCTATAGGTCTAGGGTATAGAACCCTTATAGCAAAGACCTAGTAAATACTCGCTAAAGGCTAGAAATAAAGGATCTTAGAAGAAGTAAGTAAAAGTAGTATAATAATACTAATTCTACCTTTTAGGTGCTTCTACTATTAGTTTAATCTAACTATAGCTCTTAGCCCCTTGATACCTTTATAATTCTTTTGCTTCTACCCTACTTTAGGAAGGTTAGTAATAATAATAATACTATATACCCGAGTAATACTTACTAATTAGGCTAAAGAACCTATATCTAATATTTACTAAGAGCGGAGCGAAATAGCCTATATAAACCTATATAAAGAAGCTAACCCTAGCGAGCAATTAGAGGATAATATAAGCTAACGAGGGGAGGTAGGAAGCTATGCTTTAAGCGAGGCTAGGGGCCCCGAAGAGAACGGGCTACCTATGCTAAACGCTTGCTATATAGATAATAAGTATATATAGGAAAATAGGGAATATAAGACCCCTTCCTATAGACTAGACGGGCTAACGGGCTAGATATCTATAGCTATAGCTAACGGGCTAGCCTAAGCTAGAGGGCTAGATAAAGCAACTAGCTAAGTGCTAATATAATAGATTATAACTATAATAGCTAACTAATAGGAGCTAATTACTACTATATTAAGCAACTAAGCTCCTGCTAAGCAATCGCCTAAGGTTTATAAAAAACCCCCGAATTATAATATAGCGCGCCTTACTAGCGAATCTATTAGTATAATAAGGGAAGATTAGCTTATTATAGTTAAAGAGGCTTATAAGTACCGCCCTAGCTGCTCTAATAGCTAGTATATCTAGTAGGCTTTGAGTATAATAGAGCATACCCTATAAATAGAATAGCAGAATTATTAGTAAATGCTCGTAGATAAGTCGGGGAACTAGATAGACCTTAAATAGGAAGACTTTAGAATTTTTATAAGAGGGTAGTATATTATACCTAAGCTCTAAGAGTAGAACTACTATAATACTTTAAGATAGTGCTATTAGAAGGATAATAAGAAACTAATTGCATATTAGGCTTAATAGGAGTTTATTAACTAAGTATTTAATAAGCTAAGCATAGGTAATACAAAGGCGTACGCTTTCTTTTAAGGCCTTATTAGGACCCTGAAGGATAAACTCTTTAAGTAGGATATTAACTATACTAATATATATACTATTACTCTATATATATAGAGATTACAGGAGATTATAAAAGGGAGATGCAGGGGAATATCTACTAGCTATTCCGAGTTATATAAGCAACTATACTTAAGCTCTCTAGACTACCCTTATAAGAGCGGCTTATAACCCCTTAGGTTAATAGACTCAAGGGATTGCTACCTAGAGACCCTATCCTAGAATAACTACTTAGCAGATGCTTATGCAACGCCTAGCGCTAGTAGTACGTTTACTAACTCCTAGGGACCCTAATGCTATAACTATAAGAAGTATAGCTATATCTTCCCTAATTATACTAAAACCTATGCGTAGCTAACGGGTAGTAATTAGAACCTAAACCTAAGACGGGGCGGGATAAGTGCGATCGTAGTACCTAGTATAACTAATGCTAAAGACTCGGGAAACGAGTAGGTATAGATATAACCCTAAGGGGTACTATGCTAGAAATCACCTCGGTTCTAGTAGGATAGACTATTAAGAGATAGGTATTAGTACTCTAAGCATCTAGCAAAGTTAAACTAGAGGTTAATATAGATACCTATATAATAATAGATATTATATAAGAAGATCTTATTAAGAGGCTCTAACTAAAGGAGGCTACTAGTATTATAGCCCCTGAATTAGTGGATTTCTAGGGAAGGCCTATGCCTAAAGGCAAGGTTCACTAGCTTATATTCTTTCTTATAGATAGTTAGGGTAACCTATAGAAGATTCGCTAGGCTTTTATTATAAGCCCTTACCCTAAAGGAGCGGGAGATATCTTTCTATCTAATAACTTAATAGGATAGGAAGGCATCTATATAAATACCTATATATATACCTAGTTATATAAACCCCTCTCGCTCGCTAAGCTAGAGGTAATCGTTTAAGAGATTATAGAAAATAGCTAATAGGCTTATATTTTATATCTAATAAGCGCTATAAGCTTTAATAAGAAGGATATAAAGTCCTTAGGCAAAGATTCGCTAGATAAGAAGCAGGAGAAGAAGATTCCTGGGGAACTTTAAGACTTTATTAACGTTTTTAATAAGGAGAATGCAAAGAAAGTTCTAAAGCTAAAAGGAGTAGTATACTATATTAAACTAAAACCTAGCAAGGAACCCCTATATAGACCTATATACCCTATATTAGCGGAGTAGTTATAAATGCTCGCTAAGTATATCCAGGATATAGAGGCAGTAGGCTATATACGCTATTTAACTAGCTCTATAGGAGCACTAGTATTATTTATACTTAAGAAGGATAGAAGCTTATAACTATATATAGATTATAAGGGACTAAACGAAATTATAATAAAGAACTATTATCTTCTGCTATTAATTAGCAAGCTTCTAGATAGACTTACTAGAGCAAAGTTTATTTATAAGATTAACTTAAGCGAGGTATACTACTAAATTGCAATTAATAAAGCAGATAGGTGGAAAATTGCGTGTTTAATGCAATATAGGTACTTTAAGTATATCGTAATACTATTTAGGCTTATGAATACCCTAGTAATTTTTTAGGCGTATATTTACTAAATACTCGCTAACTTTTTAAATACCTGCTATATTATATACCTAGATAATATTCTAATCTACTTAGATATAAGGGAATAGTATACTAAAGACCTCTATACTATCCTACGCTACCTAAGGGCTACCGAGCTATTTATAAAACTAAAGAAGTGCAACTTCTACTAGATAGAAGTAGATTTTCTAGGGTTCTATATTACCTAAGATAGCATTAGGATAGACCTAGATAGAGTCCGAGCAGTTGCTAAATAGCTAGTATTAAAGTCTTTTAGAGATATCTAAGTATTCCTTAGTTTTTATAACTTTTATTATAAGTTTATTATAAGATATTCTTATATTATAGCCCCTATAAATAGCACGGTTAAGGGAAGCTAGAATAGCATAAAGTCGGGAGCTTTCGCCTAGATAGGGGAAATATAGACCGTATTTAAGATACTTCAGAGAGTATTCGCTAAAGCCCTAATGCTAAGATATTATAACCTAGTATTAGAAACCAGGGTTAAGACTAATATATCTACTTAAGCAGCATTTAGCATGCTCTTATAGAAGCATAGCATAGTTTAGCACCTAGTAGCCTTCTAGTTAAGGAAGTTCTTAGATATAGAGAAGCGCTAGGCTATAGAGTAATAGGAACTCCTTGCTATTATAGAAAGTTTAGATTACTAGGCGTAATACCTATAAGGACTCCCTAAGAAATTCGTAGTACTTATAGACTATATAGCGCTAAAAGGAGTGCTTACTATGCCTGCACGGGATATTTATAGAAGATTTATATAATAGGTTCACTACTTAGTAGTATTTAACTTTGAAATCTAGTATAAGTCGGGGGTTACTAATCCAGTAGATAGATTATTATAACGCCCTAACTATATAGTAGAAGATACTAAGGTGGATAATATACTTCCTACCCTTAGAAAGAAACTTAGGCTTATTAGCTAGCTTTTAGTAAATATTCGCTAGTATATTACTAA
>JAOQIF010001447.1:0-17374 GCA_026260285.1 Colletotrichum sansevieriae
CTCTTAGTATTTTAGCTATCTTATAGTTAATTAACTTTTCTTATTATTCTATATTACTTATTATCCTACTTATAATATAACTTACGCTACTATTTCTTAAATCTAGCGAGGATTTATAAAGCATTTGCTAAGTATTCTTTAGGCTCCTAGGTATTATACTCTACTAGCTAGCCTTTCTACTTAACTAAATATAGGGGGCTTATTAGCGCTTCCCTCTATAATATTATCCTTAACGTCTTATTCCTAAGAGTTTTCTTTAAGGTCTAGGAGCTACCCCTTAATAAGCTTTTAGCTATATTATAGCTTAAATAGAGCAATAGAGAAGATATTATATACTCTGCTATATTTCTCTAGGAGTTATACTCTATAGGTATTAGAGCTTATAACTTCTATAACTAGTATAGGAATAAATCTTAGAGCAAGCTTTTGCTAACTTTTTGCAAAATAGGAGTTCTTTATTAAGAGTCTTATAATATCTCTAATATTATATAATTATACTTTTCTTCTAATATTTGCATTCTTAGCTTATACCTCTATTATATATCGCTAGTTCTTAGCTATTCTTTAGCAAATCTCTATTAGCTTCTTAAGCCTTTTATTAACCCCTTAGGTCCTAATCTTAATATTTAGTAAGTAGTAGTTAACTATTTGAGGGTAATATCCTATAAGGGCCTTAAATAGGGATATACTAATAGTAGTATATTTGCTATTATTATATGAAAATTTAGCTTTAACTAATTATATTACATATTAGTTATATAAGCCTTTGCTAAACTTTATAAGATTTGTAGTTAAGGTTTAGTATATTCTTTTAGTCTAGCTATCTATCTATAGATGCTATATAGTAGAGATATGCCCTTCTATATCTCAGGCCTTAGTCTAGTCTCGCTAGAACTAACTAGTAATTAGTTTATCCTAGTTACTAATAATAGCCTTAGGCGTGCTATATTAGTACTTAATCTCTCAATAGAGGATCCTCGCTAAACCTATAATATCTAGTTACTTAGTTATTACTAAGAACTATGCGACTTTAGTTATCTAGCATATAACTATTAGAATTATATTATAAGTAACTCTATTATCTTAGTAACTTTCTAGTAAGCTAGTTAAGAAGTTTAAAGAAATCTATTAGAATAGGTATACTAGTAGTTCTAGTATTTATAGTAGCTTATATAGCTTATGCTATAGTATGCACGCCCCTTAGCAGCGTAGGTACTTAGTAATATATCGCTATATACCCTCTATTAAATATAGCTAATAAAACTTTTATAAGATTAGCTTAGCTATCTTATTTACTCCTATATACCCTAATTTAGGCGTATTATAATAGTTCTTTAGGATTTTATAGTAGAGGGATCCCTCTTCTAGGATAATAAGTCTTCTTCTAAACCAAAAGATATTATTCTTATTAACTTAGTATCCTTAGTATTCCCTAGTATCCTAGCAAACCTTAGTAGCAATATCTCTATAGAAGTAGTCTTTAGCTTATAGTCCTCTAACTATCTATTTAAGATCTATGCCTAGTTATAGCATATAAGCCGTTTCACCCTAAATAAGCTCCCTTATTATAGCATATAGGATATACTATTCTAGTATAGTAACCCTAGCTCCCCCTGAGTCCTCTAGCCTATCGCTATTCCCTTATAGAGCAGTTAGCGTAGCACCTATATATTCTTTTATACGAGTAATAGCACTAATATATATACTCGTATATAGTAGCTTATTAGTACCTATCATAGGGTAGTGCTAATATAAGGGTAAGGATCCCTTATCCTTAGAGCTAGCTCTCTAGCAAGGTCCTTATATACTTTACTAGATAGCTTAAATATAAGTTCTTATAATAGCTATAGTTCCTTTAAGCTTAGTAATATACTAGCGATCTATTACTAAAAGCTAGCTAATAAGCCTAAGTTTCTTTCTAAAACTAGGAAGTATATTATCTACCTTAGCATCCTCTACTATATAGTTAGGGCGTTACAATAGTCTATCTACTAGATTAGTAACCCCTAACCTATGCTAGATTTCAAAGTTAAATACTAATAGGTAGTAAACCTATTGTATAAGTCTTCTATAAATATCCTATATAGGCATAGCAAGTACTCCTTTTAGCGCTATATAATCTATAAGTATTATGAATTTCTTAGGAAGTCCTTATAAGTATTACGCCTAGTAATCTAAACTTTCTATAATAGCAAGGAGTTCCTATTGCTCTATAGCCTAGCGCTTCTCTATATCTAAGAGCTTCCTTAAGTAGAAGGCTATTAGGTGCTAAATTATACTATGCTTCTATAAGAGCATACTAGATACTACCTAAGTAGATATATTAGTCTTAACCCTAGTCTCTAGCGCTAGGTTATGATATCTTAGTATTAATACTTTAGCAAATGCTCTCTAAATTATCTCAAATAAGGTTTATATCTCCCCTATCTAGGCGACGGCTCCTGACGTTATGCTATTCTAGCTTCCCTTAAGTATGCTATTTATAGGGGCTATAATATAAGAATATCTTATAATAAACTTATAATAGAATTTATAAAAGCTAAGAAATACTTAGATATCTCTAAAAGACTTTAGTACTAGCTATTTAGTAACTACTTAGACTCTATATAGGTCTATTTTAATACTATCTTAAGTAATATAGAACCCTAGAAAATCTACTTCTATCTAGTAGAAGTTGCACTTCTTTAGTTTTATAAATAGCTTAGTAGCCCTTAGGTAGCATAGGATAGTATAGAGGTCCTTAGTATATTACTCCCTTATATCTAAGTAGACTAGAATATTATTTAGGTATATAATATAGTAAGTATCTAGAAGGTTAGCAAGTATTAAGTAAATATACGCCTAAAACGTTACTAGGGTATTTATAAGCTTAAATAGTATTATAGTATACTTAAAGTGCCTATATTACGTTCTAAACGCTATTTTCTACCTATCTGGTTTATTAATTATAATTTAGTAATATACCTCGCTTAAGTTAATCTTAGAAATAAACTTTACTCTAGCGAGTCTATCTAGAAGCTTGCTAATTAGTAGTAGAGGATAATAGCTTTTTATTATAATTTATTTAATCCTCTATAGTCTATATATAGTTATAGGCTTCTATCCTTCTTAAGCATAAATAGCACTAGTGCTCCCGCGGAGCTAGTTAAGCAGTATATATAGCCTGCTGCCTCTATATCCTGGATATACTTAGCGAGCGTTTATAACTACTCTACTAATATAGGGTATATAGGTCTATACGGGGGTTCCTTGCTAGGTTTTAGTTTAATATAGTATACTACTCCCTTTAGCCTTAGAACCTTCTTTATATTCTCCTTATTAAAAATATTAGCAAAGTCTTAAAGTTCCCTAGGAATCTTCTTTTCTTACTTATTATTAAGCAAATCTTCGCCTAAGGTCTCTATATCCTTCTTATTAGGACTTATAGTACCTATTAGAGATATAATATAAGCCTATTAGCTATTCTCTATAACCTCTTGGATAATTGCCTCTAGCTTAGCGAGCAAGAGGGGTTTATATAACTAGGTATATATATAGATATCTATATAGATACCTTCCTATCCTATTAAGTTATTAGATAGAAGGATATCTCCTCCTCTTTTAGGGTAAGGGCTTATAATAAAAGCCTAGTAAATCTTCTATAGGTAACCCTAACTATCTATAAGGAAGAATATAAGCTAGTAGACCTTGCTTATAAGCATAGGCCTTCCCTAGAAATCTACTAATTTAGGGGCTATAATACTAGTAGCCTCCTTTAGTTAGAGCCTCTTAATAAGATCTTCTTATATAATATCTACTACTATATAGATATCTATATTAACCTCTAGTTTAACTTCACTAGATACTTAGAGCGCTAATACCTATCCTTTAATAGTCTATCCTATTAGAACCAAGGTGATTTCTAGTATAGTGCTCCTTGGGGTTATATCTATGCCTACTTATTTTCTAAGTCTTTAGTATTAGTTATATAGGGTGTTATAATTACGCTTATCCCGCCCTATCTTAGGTTTAGGTTCTAGTTGCTGCCTGTTAGCTGCGCATAGGGTTTAGTACAATTCGGGGAGATATAGCTATACTTCTTATAGTTATAGTATTAGGGTCCCTAGGAGTTAGAGGATATATTACTAGCGCTAGGTATTATATAGGTATCTACTAAGTAGTTATTCTAGGATAGGGTCTCTAGGTAGCAGTCCCTTGAGTCTATTAACCTAGGGGTTATAAGCTGCTCTTATAAGGGCAGTCTGGAGAGCCTAAGTATAGTTACTTATATAACTTAGAATAGCTAGCAGATATTCCTCTATATCTCCAGTGTATAATCTCCTATAATCTCTATATATATAAGGTAATAATAGATATATATATTAGTATAGTTAATATCCTGCTTAAAGAGCTTATTCTGCAGGGTTCTAATAAGGCCCTAAGAGAAGGCGTGCGCCTTTATATTACCTATGCTCAGCTTGCTAAGTACTTAGTTAATAAACTCCTATTAAGCCTAATATATAATTAGTCTCTTATTATCCTTCCAATAGCACTATCTTAAAGTATTATAGTAGTTCTACTCTTAGAGCTCGGGTGTGATATACTGCTTTCTTATAAAAGTTCTGAAGTCTTCCCTATTAGGGGTTAACCTAATTCTCTAACTTATCTATAAGTATTTGCTAATAATTCTACTATTCTATTTATAGGGTATGCTCTATTATACTCAAAGCCTACTAGATATACTAGCTATTAGAGCAGCTAGGGCGGTGCTTATAAGCCTCTTTAACTATAATAGCTAATCTTCCCTTATTACGCTAGTAGATTTATTAGTAAGGCGCGCTATATTATAATTTAGGGGTTTTTTATAAACCTTAGGGAATTGCTTAGTAGGAGCTTAGTTGCTTAATATAGTAGCAATTAGCTTATACTAGTTAGCTATTATAGTTATAATCTATTATATTAGCACTTAACTAGTTACTTTATCTAGCCCTATAGCTTAGGCTAGCCTATTAGCTATAGCTGCGGATATCTGGCTTATTAGCCTATCTAGTCTATAGGAAGGGGTCTTATATTCCCTATTTTCCTGCATATGCTTATTATCTATATAGCGAGCGTTTAGCATAGGTAGCTTATTCTCCTCGGGGTCCCTAGCCTCGCTTAAAGTATAGCTTCTTACCCCTTATTAGGTCGCGTTATCCTCTAATTGCTCGCTAGGGTTAGCTTCTTTATATAGGTTTATATAAGCTATTTTGCTCTACTCTTAGCAAATATTAGGCGTAGGTTCTTCAGCCTAATTAGTAGGCATTGCTCAGGTACATAGTACTATTATTATTACTAACCTTCCTAAAGTAAGGTAGAAGCAAAAGAATTATAAAGGTATTAAAGGGGCTATAAGCTATAGTTAGGTTAAACTAATAGTAGAAGCACCTAAAAAGTAGGATTATTATTATTATATTACTTTTGCTTACTTCTTCTAAGATCCTTTATTTCTAGCTTTTAGTAAGTATTTGCTAAGTTTTTGCTATAAGGGTTCTATGCCCTAGACCTATAGGCCTCTCTATCCTTTTGGCCTATGCTAGCTGAGGCGTCTCTGGCTTCTCTGGTCCGGGTATCCAGTCCCTTACACTATTAGTCTTTATTATCTTCACGCAAGAAGATATAAAATAGTGAAAAGGTTCTTATTAAATTTTGAGATTACTAGATCTTTAGGAAAAGTATTTATAACGTTAAGATTAAGAGCTAGTTGGAATACTTATATTAAGTATTATCTATCTTTTAGCGTATATATATACTTATTACTTATATTTCTAAAGATTATACTAATATTCTCTAGGAGTACCTTAGTTTATTATAAGGGTATAGCTTATATCACTTAGAATTAATTGCTAATTATATTATAATATTACTTATCTTTATGCTACCTATCCGCTAAGACTTTGCTAACTTTATATATACATAGAATTCCTACTATATTTATAAATAATATAGTTACTCTTATATATTTAATAGCTAACTATAGTATCTATTCTATTAACTAGATCTCTAAATAGCATATGACTACTCTTAACTAATTAACCCTGAGTGCTTATAGATTATTTAAGAAGCTTTAGGCTATAATTAAATCGATTTAGATGCTTATTTATATCTAAGTATAGTTATATTTTATTAGGATATCCTATATATAGCACCTAATCTTCCTACTAGTAGGTATCCAAGGGATAATATAGTAAAGTTTCCCTAACTTGAGTAGTATCTCTTTTTATAAGAGAACTTATAATAATATTTTATCTATAAAAGCTTACCTGAACTTATACTACTTAATATACTAAGTAGTAGGATATAATAGCTTAAGGAGAATTTACTATTAAAAGGTATTAATATTAATAATCTAGTATTAGAAGAGATAGAGAGTGAACTTAATAAAAAAAGGGGGGTATTAAAGTAAAAAGAGAATTTTGAGATATTATATCTCTATATAAAAGGGATTTTTTTTTAATTTCTAGTCTTGTCTTTTATATTATTCTATTCATTTCTTCACATACTACTATCCTCTTACTTAGAACTATCTTTAGTTTAATCCCTCTTTATTTTAATTATTTCTTCTGAGTGAGGTTTAACCTAAGTACTATCTTATTAATTAGAATAAGTAAAGTCTCAGAAGGACTATTTATTAGAGACTTTTTTATAGATACTTATAAAGATATTCTAATAAGTACTTTTGCTAAAAGCTTCTAAGTAGTACCTATTTAGGATTAAAAAGAGATAGTTAATCACTATTTAACTTTAATAACTAGCTTAACCTTATTCTAAGTCTTAGACTAAGTTATTTGCTTTAGTTATTCCTTATTTTCTTATATAGATTTGTTTACTAGCTTAGTCTCTTATTACTTTGCTTTAGGTATTATTACAGTAGATGCTTTAAGTTGCTTATAAACTTAAACTTTTTTAGATAAAACTTAATTAAGTATTAATAGGTTAATAGAATTAAAGCAAGTAAGTAATAAAGAGTAAATATTCTTCTTAATAGGTATTATAGTATTATATAAGAATTCGCTAAGGTATACAGCTACCTATACTTTATTGAGGTAGTATGTAATATATATAGGGTTTTTATTATTAATAGGAATTGCTTTCTATATTTAATTAAGGTATTGCTTATCTATAATAAGCTGCCTAAGGATTACTTAAATTATCTCCTCATACAATTAGTATTTTATTACTAGGATAAAAGATAGCCTAGTTATAAAGTATTTAAGGAGGGGAATATAGGTATATATTAGGACTTTAAACCTATACTTATTAACTTTATAGTATATAACTATATATAATAATAGAAAGATATTGATCATTAGGGAGGGTGCTAGTGCCTTCTTTATAGCCTAAATACTAGCTTCATATTTATTCTTCCTAGTAATAATATAGTAATCAAAGGTTATAGTAGTTAAATAGATATAGAGTTTATAGGGGTTAAGAGGGTAAGAGGTTTTAGAATTAGCTTCAGCAGAATATAAGCAGGAGGGACTTTATTAGTCTAAGAAGGTAAGGAACTAGAAAGAAAGGACTAATACTCAATAACTTATATTTATAAGGTTAATTATATCTAGGATTAGAATTAATATTAGGTTTATATTATATATTAAATAGAAAGATACTAGCTGAAGTTAGGCTTTGAGGTAGTATAAGCTACTACTTAGGCACTCGATCTCCCCTATAATAAGTAGTACTATATAAATAGAAATATCTCAATGATAGAGTGATTTATTAGGATTTTAAGTTATATAGGTTAGATAAAGTATATAATTTAGTAAAAAAGTTAGATTAATTAAGTATAGGTGCGATCTTATTTATACATATATAATTTTAATATGATATTTAGTTAAGTACTAAAGAGAGAGTGAGTATAGTGACCTAAAACAGTTAGAAATTGATTTGAGCTAGTCATCCCTGCAGGCTGCCGTATAACCCCTAACTGCGCATGGGATTCTTGTTGTTACAATGGATTCATCGTCGGTGGTTGGGTGCTGGTAAACTTCCGACCGGGAATTCCGGCACCTCTCTTGGGTACTTATAGTTGTCAACAACATTCAAATGAGGCATAAGGGCCGCATGCGAAAGTTGTCGTCCCAAAGTCTACGCTTACCGCAGTCCTTCTAACGCAGTTCCTCGCGCAATGATGTTGCTAAACTTTGCAACTGTGTGCTACGGCGTGGCTGCCATCTTTGCAGTCTTTCTTGCTCGTGTTAGTTCAACGTCAACCGGTTTCCGCGGTGGTCCCTCCTGCGGCAGGACATCCGACGTGGTTCTGGTGGAGCTGACGATGATAGATCTTGTTCACAGGCATCACCTGTTCCATCCGCCATCTTCCTGGGCCATGGTACACTGTTTTCTCTCACTACGCTCTCAAATTCCACACTCTGACGGGTCGGCGCATGCACTATGTGCACTCACTTCACCACCGCTATGGACCCATCGTTCGAATCTCGCCTTCTGAGGTCGCCGTGGCAGACCCGGACGGATTCAACGCCATCCACAAGATCGGCTCCGGATTCTTGAAAGGTCCCTGGTACGCGACCCTCAATGTCGGCGTCGAGCCCGGAATCTTCTCCATGGTCGACCCGAAGCAACATGCCGCCCGCCGGAAGCTCTTCGCCAGAGCCTTTACGAGTGCATCGTTACGTCTGAACTGGGAGTCGGTCGTGAGACAGAAAGTCGAGAGGGCCGTGGAGCGGATCAGAACCGATGCGCTGAACGGAAAGGCCGACGTCTTGAAGTGGTGGACGCTGATGACCACCGACGTCATCGCTCACCTCTCCTTTGGAGAAGCTTTTGACATGTTGGAATTGGGCGAGGTGAATGAAGCGAAACCAACGCCAAAAAGGGAACAGAACACACACTGACGTTGCGCAGAAAAACGATTACATAAAAGCCCTACAATCAGTCTTCATCCTGAACACGCTACGCGAGGAGCTGCCGCTGGTTTATCACGTGGCACGATTCATCCCTGTGAGAGCAGTCCAGTCCGTCTTGCGAGCACAGTTGGTCGTCGACGCGCACGGCGTCAAAGCCGCGGCGAACCTGCGCCGGAACGGTCATTCCGCCAACCTCTTTGGGAACATGCTGGCCGAGTGCGAGGTGGGCGAAAAGTCGGACTTGACCCCGGAAAAGGTGCAGGAGGAGGCGGGCAACCTCATCGTTGCCGGTTCCGACACGACTTCCGTCACCCTGGCCTATCTGGTCTGGGCCGTGCTGAAGAGGCCAGACCTCCAAGCCAGGCTCGAGGGGGAGCTGGCGGAAGTCGGTGACGGCTTTGACGATGCAACGCTGGAGAAGCTACCGCTGCTCAACGCCGTGATTGACGAGACGCTGCGTCTTTACGGGGCCGCGCCGGGGAATCTGCCTAGATCCGTGCCGCCGAGCGGTGCGACGTTCGGGGGCTTCTTCGTCCCGGCAGGGACGGTGGTAGAGACGCAGGCTTATACGTTGCACCGCCATCCCAACGTCTTTGCCGATCCATTGAGGTGAGTTTCTCTCCTGCTTCTCATCATATGAGCTACGCTGACACTCTCCCAAAGGTTCGACGAGACCCGCTTCCTGGATCAAGGCTCGTTATCGAGGCAGCAGAAGCAGATCTTTTCTCCTTTCGGAGCCGGCACTCGCATCTGCATCGGGCTGCATCTGGCTCGTATGGAACTCCGACTTGCCACAGCTGTGTTCTTCCGGAAGTGCCGAGGTGTGAGGCTGGCGGACAACATGACGGACGATATGATGGAGATGCAGAACTTTTTCCTGATCAGCCCGGCTGCGCATCATTGCGACGTCACCTTGAGGTAGCGAGATGCGCTATCGACAGAACTGCCGTTAGTAATTCATGCTTCCTCGGCGAGGTTTACACACAGCCGAATGTATGTCTGAGCCGCAAGTTGATGAGTGAGTTGTCTGCGCTTTCTGCATATACATTACATGAACGACCCCCAAATCTACATACAATTGCAGGGTTTCTAGGGCAACACCCACCACTCTTCTTTCATCTACTGCGAGTAGCTGAACCATGTGAAATCGAATCGTGTTCTTAATCCGGAATGTCTATTGTAGTTGAATGCTGCGATCCTGGGTAATGACAAAGTCTCGGGTTCACATCTAGGTCGTCAGCCGATTTACACATGAGGTAACTTCGGTACCTCAGACGACCAGACAAGGCTGGGGAGATAGCTCGTCGTACTGCTGGGCACAAGTTCCTCACGAATACTACAATGAAAACATTAAAGATGAGATTGGAAAAGAAAAGAAAAGAAAAAGGCTGAGTCGTTGTATTATGCATGCTCAGGGATCATCTGCTGTAATACTGCTGTGACGAATGGCGCGATGATTGCTCGGGGGTCGGACTAGGCATTGGGTTCTGTGCTGTGGCGGACATCGCGCAAAAACACACATAAGTGTGCTAATAGGCTATTACAGCTATAAAGAAGGGCGCCCTAGTATAAAGGTATGGATAGATAGCAACACTTCAAGGGGGGTGGTCGTGTTCGCTGCAATAGACTTGATCCCGCAAAGTCTTGAGATCTACTCGTCGATGTTCATAGGATTGCATCTTACTAGAGGAGGTCTCTATGAACAAAAGTCCTTGATGACGCCGTGCAAAATAGCAGCGACTTTTCGGAGACTCTCGACGCTAACCTATTCTTCCTTGCCATGGAGCCCCGCAGCTTTTGGACCATGCATCACGGATGGGATACCCGCCTGATGTAGCAGCGCAGCATCGCGCCAGCATGATAGTCCCACCGGATTCGGCGCCGCTCCTAGCGTGGCAGAGATGTTATTAACAAACGTCTTGAGGAACGCGTCATCCTCATGGAGGGCAAAAGCGGGCCTCTCGAACGTTACCCGGGGCGGGGCGAATGTGAACTCGGGTGTTGCGGACGCTATCCTCTTGAGGATGTCCTCGACGTCCTGAAGGATACTACCCCTCGTCTGTGACGGAATGGTGCGGAACTCAAGGGTTAGCGTGCACTTATCGGGGTAACTCGACGGCGCCTCGCCGCCATGGATACGCCCGCCGTGTAGCGATGCCTTGCCCAAGCGATGATCGGACGGCAGAGTCTCAGCGTACTCGAGCAAAGCCGTCTAGACCGCACTAGCAAGCAAAACAGCATCTACGCCCTGTTCTGGCATGGAACCGTGAGCAGCGACACCGAGGATGTCGATCTCAACCCAGAGGAAGCCCTTGTGGGCATGGATGATGTCTTGCTGTGTAGGCTCTAGAATTATAGCGGCATCAGCCCTCCAACCTGCCGCGAGGACTTCCTCGGTCCCTAAGGAAAAGTTCTCCTCACCCGTAATAGCCGCTAGAATGACGTCTCCTCGAAGGGACGATCCCTCCCTTGACTTGAACTGCGTTATGGCGGACATGGCTGCGGCAACGCCGGATTTCATGCTGAGGCACCCGCGGCTGAAGATCTTGCTGCCGCTGCCCTCTTGCTTCAGCTCTCTGTTCAGAGGGTCGAGGTCGGCCGAGTAGCTACACCGGCTGACGGTGTCGATGTAACCGTTGAGCATGATTGATTTTCCGCCTCCTTTGCCGCGAAGCACGCCGATCACCGCAGGGCGTCCTGGCTTCGTCTCCTCAAGCCACTGCGCTTCGATGTCGCGGTGCTGCAACCAAGCGGAGACGTAGCTGGCAACCTCGGCCTCGCCCGCACCTGAAGCTTGGAAGAGATCGGGATTAGACGGGTCGATCACGGTCAGGACCTGTGCAAGCTTCACCGGGTCGTCGATGGAGACGTCAAGAGGGGCCTTGTATTTTCGCGGGCCCTCGGTGTTGAGCAGAACAACAACTGAGTCTTTGGAGAGAAAACGGGGTCGCGGACTGACTTGCGCGAGACGTCTAAGGGCGGCGACGGTTGCACCACCACATGGTCCGCTCCTCACGCCCTTGGTCCCGAGGTACTCGACACCTTGCTGAGCTTCAAAATCAGACACGGTCGCGCTTGCGTCGACGCCCGTCTGGAGATCCTCAAACGCCGTGAGAGAGACTGTGCCGCAGTTGAGGCCGTCCATGATGGTCCTCGAAGTGTGCGCTGAGACGGGCTTTCCCGCTTTGAGGCTCTTCCACAGACACGGGGCGGTGTCGGGCTCGACGGCCAGAACGGCGTGATTTCGGCCGTCTGATTTGCAGTGGGATACGACGGCGTGCGCAAGAGACCCGACACCGACGGGAAAGACCATCAAAGTCGGCTCAAGGCCCTTCTCGGCGACCTGCTGCTGCGCCTCGACGACGAGGGTCGAGTATCCCTGGACGATCCAGGCCGGAATCTGCTCGTACCCCTCAAACGCATTGTCCTGGATCAAGAGGCCGCCCTCGACGGACTTTGACGCCTCCCAGGCCTCCAGCACGGCATCGTCGTAACGAGAATCGCAAACAACGACATGGGCGCCCTCGGAAGCGATGAGAGCGGCGGCGTCTCCGTTCACGCTGCTCGGGACATGGATGTGTGCGGGAATGCCGAGGATCTTGGCCATGACGGAGACGGCCCTGCCGTGGTTGCCCTCGGTCGCGGCGTAGAGCGAGATGGAGTTCTTCTGAGCCGCTCGAGCGACATCGTCCAGAGGCGTATCGAGGGAAAGAGCGAGCTTCGTCGTGATGGCGCGGTGTGTTCCCCAGGAGGCACCGAGAATCTTGAAAGCAGGGAGGCCCAGTCTGTTGCTCTCGTCCTTGAGGAAAACCGCCTTGACGCCGAGCTCCTGGGCGATGTCGTCGAGAGGTAGGAGAGCTGTTCGCTCGAAGGATGGCAGTTGCTGGTGGAATGCTTGGACGAGAGAGGTGTCCGCGACGGAGCGGAGGCGCCCGGCACGCTGGTTGATGTGAACGCTTCTTCTGCCAGAGGTCATGGTCACTATTCGTGATCTAGCCCGTTCAATTAGCTCTGGATGGATGGAAACGATTATAGCATCAGCTTCAAGTTCATCAGTCATCTGTGGTATTTATGAGAAGTAGATCTGCCCGGGCTTAGCATCGCCGGCGTGGACCTCGAACTAAAGACGAAAAAGTGTTGAGAAACGTCCTATATGGCCATATTTATAGTTACTAAAGAGCTTATTCTATTATGATAAGAGTAGCTATAACGTAGTTGCTTATAACCACGGTTAGAGGAATAACCTAGAGAAAGGTTATTCTATAACTAATATAGGTTATATGCTACGGTAAGAACGGGCGATACTAAAGGCATCACGATATACCCCCCTAGATATAATAATAGCTAGGAAGGCGCCTACCTACATAGTATCCCTTGAAATATCTAAATATAAAGCATAAAGCGATATATATAAATAACTTATTAATAAGCCTATTTATAAAAGAAATAATAAAGTAAAGTCGTTCATATTATATATAGGTAGAGTATAAATAGTTATAATTTTCTAGCTTTATAACTATTACTATTATTATTATTATACCCTTTATTTACTAACTATTACTAATTATAGTAGAATCTACTATCTCTTATTAGCCTAAGTAGGGTAGCTATTATTATATTAACTCTAAATAAAATAAACTAGCTGCCTTCCTACCTTCTTAACTCTTCCCTATTTATAATATAATAACTATATATATATCTAACTTTTCCTCTAATAATAACCTTAACTTATATATATATATATATATATATATATTATATAACGATTTTTAAAGCTATACTAATATACTAATCTATTTATAGATACCTCTTAAAAAGAAGACTAGCTAGGCTATAGCCCTTAAGAAGGTATATACTACTAAAGGTAAGAATAAAGATAGAGATAGAGGGGCGCGCTCTCCTCTCCTAGAGGGTAATGATAAGGTTATATATATATATATTAGTCCTTCCTATTATTAAAATATGCTATATTAATATATTATATAGTAAGTAGAAGGAAGAAGTAGAAGTAACCTATAGGGGTAGCTCTAAGGGTAAGGGTTTATAGCTTAAGAGGCCCTAGAGTTACTCTCCTAAGTAGTCTAAGATAATAGCCCCTAGTATATTATACCCTCTTTATAATCCTTTTATTCTTATAACTATATATATAAATATTACTAACTCTTATTATTATTACAATCCCTAAGGAGATAGACGGAGAGGAGGGTACTAGCGAGGGTAGTTTAGAGCCCCCTCCTAGCCCTCTTCCGCCTAGTAGAGGTATAGAGGTAGAATAAGTACCCCTATTTAGTAAGCGCTACCTTTAGTATAATTTAAGTAAGCTCTTAGGCTTATTAGATAGAAAGTACTTGATTAGTATAATAAGTAAATATAATTACTATTATAAAGGGAAAGCACCCTATTAATAGCTAAATACCCCTATTACTATTATGACTTATTCATATACTAAAGCTAAAACTATAAAAGACCTAGTAATTAGAAAGGTAAGATTCTATATATACTTTATTTCTATAACTATCTCCTAATATAACTTATAGACCCTCGCTTATTAGAGAGCTATACTCTATAAGGCTATTATTACTTAGAAGGAGGAGATTATAATAGCAAAGAAGGGTAATGATAATAAGGGTTTAGATAAGACTCCTAAAGTAATAAGTAGTTCTAGTATATAGAGTATTATTACTCTATATCCTACCCTAGTTCTATTTAGAACCCTAATAGTTAGTATAGGTATACCTATACCTTATTTACCTATTAGTAATATAGCTATTATTATATACTATATAGTTAATAGTCTTATTAATATATATTTACTAGAGGTATTACTACTCTTATATTATTTTCTAATAGATGAATATGACTAAATCCTCTAAGGTTAAGTAACAGAAAATTAATATTTTGGAGTAGCCCTTTTATAAGGGACTGGACACCTAGGCTGGAGAAGCTGGAGACACCTCAGCTAGCGCAGGCTAAGAGGATAGAGAGGCCTATAGGTCTAAGGTATAGAACCCACTATAGCAAGGACTTAGTAAGTACTTACTAAAGGCTCTAAAAAGGATCTTAGAAGAAGTAAGTAAAAGTAGCATAGTTATACTAGACCTACCTTTTAGGTGCTTCTATTATTAGTTTAACCTAACTATAGCTCTTAGCCCCTAAATACCTTTATAATTCTTTTACTTCTAATCTGCTTTAGGAAGGTCAGTAATAATAATAGTATTATATACCTAAGTAATACTTACTAATTAGACTAAAGAACCTATACCTAATATTTACTAAGCATAGAGTGAAATAGTTTATATTAACCTATATAAGGAAGATAACCCTAGCGACTAATTAGAGGATAATATAAGCTAATAAGGGGAGGCGAGAAGTTATACTTTAAGCGAGGCTAGGGGCCCTAAAGAGGATAGGCTACCTATACTAAGCGCTTACTACTTAGATAATAAGCATATATAGGAAACTAGGGAATATAAGACCCCTCCCTATAGACTAGATAAGCTATAGGGCTAGATATCTATAGCTATAGCTAATAGGCTAGCCTGAGCTAGAGGGCTAGATAAAGCAGCTAGCTAAGTGCTAATATAATAGATTATAACTATAATAGCTAACTAGTATAAGCTAATTACTACTATATTAAGTAACTAAGCTCCTACTAAGCAATTACCTAAGGTTTATAAAAAACCCCTAAATTATAATATAGCGCGCCTTAGTAGCGAATCTACTAGTATAATAAGGGAAGATTAGCTTATTATAGTTAAAGAGGCTTATAAGCACCGCTATAGCTGCTCTAATAGCTAGTATATCTAGTAGGCTTTAAGTATAATAGAGCATACCTTATAAATAGAATAATAGAATTATTAGTAAATACTTATAGATATATTAGGGAATTACGTTAACTCTAAATAGGAAGACTTTAGAATCTTTATAAGAGGGTCGTATATTATACCTAAGCTCTAAGAATAGAACTATTATAATACCCTGAGATAGTACTATTAGAAGGATAATAAGAAACTAATTGCATATTAGGCTTAATAGGAGTCTATTAACTAAGAACTTAGCAAGCTAAATATAGGTAATATAAAGGCATATACCTTCTTTTAGGGCCTTATTAGAACCCTAAAGGATAAAGTATTTAAGTAGGATATTAACTATATTAATATATATATTATTAACCTATATATATAGAGATTATAGGAGATTTTAAAAGGGAGATATATGAGAAGGTCTACTAGCTATTCTAAGTTATATAAATAACTATACTTAGGCTCTCTAGACTACCCTTATAAGAATAGCCTATAACCCCCTAGGTTAATAGACCTAAGGGATTGCTACCTAGAGACCCCATCCTGGAACAACTACTTAGCAGATACCCGCGCAATACCTAGATCTAGTAGTATACCCTCTAACTCCTAGGGACCCTAATGCTATAACTATAAGAAGTATAGCTATATCTTCCCTAACTATACTAAGAACTATATATAGCTAATAGGTAGCAACTAGAACCTAACTATAAGATAGGGCGGGATAAGTATAATTATAATACCTAGCATAGCTAATACTAAAGACTTAGGAAATAAGTAAGTATAGAAGCAACCCTAAGGGGCACTATACCAGAAATTACCTTAGTTCTAATAGGATAGACTATTAAGGGATAGGTATTAGCACTCTAAGCATCCAGCGAAGTTAAACTAGAGGTTAATATAGATACCTATATAATAATAGATATTATATAAGAAGATCTTATTAAGAGACTCTAACTAAAGGAGGCTACTAGTATTATAGCCCCTGAATTAGTGGATTTCTAAGGAAGGCCTATGCCTATAGGAAAGGTCTACTAGCTTATATTCCTCCTTATAGATAGTTAGGGTTACCTATAGAAGATTTACTATACTTTTATTATAAGCCCTCACCCTAAAGGAGTAGGAGATATCCTTCTTTTTAATAACTTAATAGGATAGGAAGGTATTTATATAGATACCTATATATATATTTAGTTATATAAACCCCTCTCGCTCGCTAAGCTAGAAGTAATTATCTAAGAGATTATAGAGAATAGCTAATAGGCTTATATTATATATCTAATAAGCGCTATAAGCTTTAATAAGAAGGATATAGAGACTTTAGGCAAAGATTCACTAGATAATAAGTAAGAGAAGAAGATTCCTAGGAAACTTTAAGACTTTACTAATATTTTTAATAAAGAGAATATAAAGAAAGTTCTAAGGCTAAAAGGAGTAGTATACTCTATTAAACTAAAACTTAGTAAGGAACCCCTATATAGACCTATATACCCTATATTTATCACACGCCTTTTGGTGATATAGTCAGCCACCGCGTGGCATTCCACGTGACCACGGTTGGGCTCAACGCCTATCCTTTAAGTAGGAGACTTCTAGCAGATAGCTTAGAAGGCTCGGCTATTATAGAATATATTACGATATACCTATAATTACTTATTATACTATTTATTATTATTTACGCTTATA